>JAMKPZ010000344.1:0-134783 GCA_024699675.1 Amphibolis antarctica | reverse complement strand
TTAATAACTTATTATACCTTCAAACTACTAATTCTTTTAAAATAACCATAATTCATATCCTTTATATTGTCACACAAATTTTGCATGTAAGAATTTCCGGATGGTGCATTCATAAAAAAGTTAAAATACCTACATCATCCTATCTTTTATTTCACTTTCTTTTGCTAAAATTCTATTGTCCTTGTATGTAATACACTTGACTTAAATCACTAGATTTTCTTTCTCTAGCCTTATCAAATTTATACATTTTATTTTCTCCTTATTTTATGTTCAAATGATTATATAATTCATTATAGATCTTATTTTTAACTTCACTAACAATGCTATTAGCATTCTTTTTTGTTATCTTATACTTCTAACTTGACAATTACAGATAACAAGGTGTAAAAATCCTTCATAACTGTAACCAAAGGGAAAAGGATCCTAATGCAGAACCAACAAGACAACATAGTCATGCCAACAATTTTGAAATAGATGAAGAGTCTCAAATAGGTGAATCGTAGATGTGGGAAAAAGATAAGGCCTGAGAGGATGCACCTATTTACGTGTAAAGTCACCACCAAATTTTTCCTGTTGTATCTAGAAATTGAACATACAAGTGTGAGGCTCCCACATGCACTTCAAAGTTCTAAGTTCATTTTTTATTGCAATAAGCAGGGGCATGTGCCCATGAAATATATATGTGCTAAGGTAAAAAACTAGTCAACCTACTTTAAAGTGGGAAAAGATGAAGGAACAGAGAGTCAGGAAAGAAAAGTGGGTGAACAGTTGCAAAATGTATGTCCTATGCTAGGCACCCTAACTACAACGGGACATAATCACCTTTAGCCTAGGTGAGAACCTCATCAAGTTCCCACACTAGGCTCACACAACAAGGCCAGAAAAGCTAACAAGGCAAGGATTAGAGGGTGGTCCTCCTCTTGAACTTCCAAAATATGGATGCCTACATGTCACCTAGAGATAGTGCAAGAATGATCTGGATGCACATGTTCCATACAGATGTCACACCATGTTCATTGCTTAAGCAACGGAACAATCATTTCTTACAATGAACTAGGGATAACTAGTCATGCAAGATTCAAGTAAATAAATAGCTTCCATTGTAAATCTATTAGCTTAAATTCAAGCTTTGTTTGAGAACAGGAACTCCAACTCTAACTGAAGAGTTGAAGTTAAGAATAGTTTTACAAATGATATTAGAACTGTATAGTAAATTATGAGATCAAAATTTATGTATTAGAATTTATATAATGATGATGATAAATGAAAATTTGTAAGAAACTAAAATTTCTCATTCTCAAACGAAACCTCAAATTAACTTTCAATGATCTCAAATTCTCTTTTTTAAATTTTCTTTTCTCTTTCTCTCCCCCTTTTTCATTTATTTCCATCATCTTCTCCCTTTGCATGCTTGACAATCTTCTTCCCTCTCTTGATTTGTTTCTCTTTCCTTCATCTTCCTCGACAATGTATTTTGCGGGGCGAAAAGCTTTTCTGCCCGATTCAACGAAGCACCAGCGTGCCCGACCAGCACCAAGAACAATACCACCTCTCCCTAAGACGAGAAACCCACCAAATCACAGCACGGAAGTCCTGCAAAAGCCAAAAAGCTACAGAAAACACGGTAGCCCAAAGATCCCGAAAAACCGCTACCAAAGCAAAACGCAAGCCCATGGGAAGACTATAAATTGACAAAAAACAGGCAAAGAAGGACTTGAGAAATAGGAAGAATAAGAAGAATAAGAAGAAGACGAAGGGGGAAAAAATGATGAAAATACCGCCATCGCAGAGACGATAGAATCCTCCACCTCCACCTCCGCCTCCACCTCCTCCTCCTCCCTCTGCCTCTCCTTCTTCCCACCACCTCGGAGTCGGCGGCTAGAGGACGAGAGCTGTGTCTAGCTTTGGCCGGCGGATGGGAACCGGAGTGGTGGTTACCAGCTTACAGTGGTAGAACAGTGCAGAGAGCAGTGGAAGTTGAAATTAAAGTTAAAATTTCGTAAATAAAATTAATATTTATATAGTAATAATAATATTAAAAATATTTTAAAAATTAATTATAATTAACCTAAAAATTAATATTTATATTGAATGTGTTTGTTTATAAGATTCACATTTTTCGAGGTGAAATGATATTTACGTTTTTTAGGAATATATTTTTTTAATATATAATATTAAAATTATTTAATAAATATTATTAAAAATTATTATAATATATAATAAAAAATACATAATAAAAACTTCACGAACAAATGAAAATTTTATTAATTGATTGATGAAGAGCTGTACCGTTGACTTTTCTCCTCGTGAGGTGGACGGCGACTGCAACCTTGGAACAAGCGGCACGCCACATGGCTCACCTCGCTTTTCATTTTATTTTCTTTTAAAAAATATGAAAACAAACAAAATCTTATGACAAAAATCATTTCTACAAGGACGGTAGCGTGATAACATCAAACAACAATTTAGAATCTATCACTAATTCCCGCTCAGCCAGGTCAAGTTCATGACATTTTAATAATCATAAAGTTAAGTATACATTTTCTTCTTCTAAATAAAGATTACCACGGATCCGTTTGGGAAAGATTTTCTTTACAAATTTTTATACGTTATTATTACTATATAAATTTTTATTTATAAACTCTTACTTCATAATTTACTGTACATATCATTACTATTTGATTGATTTACTATAGATCACCGTAATATGTAATAATTACAACTAAAAAATTATACGATAAACATAGTCATAAATAGGTATGACTTTGATTTTCAAAACAAAATTCAATATGTCAGTTTAAATATCTACATCAAGATGCTATTGTCATCACTTTGTTCACAGTTGTTTACTATTATTTTATCCCTGGCTATTTTTGTTTCTTTTAAAATAGCAAATATGTGGTTATTGTTGAGATAAATAATATCACACCAAAATGGCAAACTTTTATAACACTTATGGGTTTTTTCTATTAATTAATTAATTTTAATAAGATAAATTTCATCGTAATATTAGAACATCGGTGTGATGAACTAATACTTTTGTATCATGGGTTGATTTCTCAATCTTGTGTGAGAACGAATCCTAATTTTCGGTATCGATGAGTCAGGTGTAATGACATAATTGTTACATAGATAAGCAATACTTTATAACAAGACATGATAGGTAACATAATTTACTTGGAACATGTCAAAGATACGTGGGAAGACCTTGAAATTAAATAGGATCACTCAAAGTAATGGAGCATTAGACTTGTGGGACTTTAAGATAATTACAAAAAGGAAAGAGTAGCATCAATGAGACCTATTTTAATATTCAAAGTCAGATCCCATTGATGGGCCATCTACCAAACGTTACCATATAATATATAATTTAATTCTTCAAAAAGAACAACAAAGTATTTGAAAGCCTTACTCTTATGAATTTCATAATCACTAATTGTATACATTTATTCCTATTCTCATTTTTGTTGAACCTACATTCTACATATTTAATTTTTGGTCAACTCAATCTAAATCCTTCAAACTCCAAAGCAAATATCCATAATTGTGACTTCCAACTAATTCCAACCTCACTTATATCAACCAAGGTATTTCACCTTGATTTTTCTTAGTCATTTCATCCAAACCAAAATAAATAGATACAAACTTAAGGAAGACCATGTAAACCTATCTATTGGAAATACCTAGACTTCAAATTGTTCTTGTAAAACACACAAGCAAAAAAAACTACTTACAAAGATTTTGTTGTACCAACGGCCAAAAGATTCCAGTGACAAACCAAACCCAATTGGCCATTCCCATAAAAATTACCAAGAAATTCCTTACCCATGATTGATGTAGCACATACAAAAGATTACCAATAAATGCCCATAAAAATAGAAACACAAAATAAAGAATGTCAAAGGAAATATAAAACTTACCTGCCAACGAACAAGAACAGAAATTTGATCAATGATTTTTAAAACTTAGGCCGTGGGTTTTGCTTGAACAAGAACAGTTTTGTGCTCCAATCCAATATTTTTTTTCAACACGATCTAAAGAGGGAAGATGATATCTGGAAAAACAATTTATCTGGAATATGATAAATGAGGTAACAAAGATCTGTTTTGAAAAAATTAAAATAGGAAAAAATCATGCTTTCATCGTTTTGACAATGGTATCTACTTGTGTATAAGTACAGAGGAAGATGCAAGTGGAAAGAAGGAAGGAAGGAAGGGGGTATAGGTGGACGATCACCCAGAAGGAAAGAAGAGTTTAACGAACAAGGTTGGATGGCCAGCAAGACTTTAATGGACTTCAGTGAAGGACGTCGAACTACAATGAACGAGGACCAACGATGAACGGCGATCGGGCGACCTCTGAGGCACGCAAGAGGTCGAACGACAATCGAAGAAGAATAAGTAAGCTTCGACAACGACACTATATGTAGTGACTGATAAGTAAAATCTTTAGTGACAGAATTTTATATCTTTAGTGACAGAAAAGTTCGTCACAAAAATAATTTTTCTTGCAGTATTAAGGTACTCTGGTGACCATGCATGTCAGTCTCCTCTACCACCTCTGAATCTTCTTTTTCCATTGCACCACCATCCCTCCCTTCATGGATCTGTTCCCTGTAGACATATTAATTAGGTTAGGCTAAATTGTGTCGGCATAGTTTTGCATGATTTTGACATAGTTGATCAATAACACAATATGAATCGGTATGGTTGCTTAAATCATGCTTGGGCTAACTTTTAAGTAATTTCGTGTTATGTCTATGAAACACGAAATTGACACAAAAAATTTGGTGATTTATTGTGTTTTTGGTAAATACGATAAATATTCATTTTTTACGTCAATTGTAATTAAAATGAAAGAAAAAAAATTTAAAATATTTGAATCAAATCTCAATTTTATATATTTTGAGTACTTGTTTAAATCTTAGGTGTAAATTAAGTTATGCTAGTAAATTAATAAGAGAAATGCAAAACGATTTAGGTGTAAATCTAGAATTAAATATTCAAACAATAGATGTAATTTTTAAAACTTTGCAGATTTTTTAATTTTTTTAAAACTTTGTAAACTTTTTATAAGAAATATTTTGTATGTTGTTTAAATTAATAAAAAACTAATGCTTACCGGTTCATCTACGGATGTCTTTATTTTTCGTGAATACAAATATAAAGTATTTTTTATTATTTATAAATTTTAATATTTAAAATTTAAACAATTAATGCTAAATCAGACCGACACAACACAGCCAGACAAAAAAAATTAGAATATACCATTGAACCAACTAAACAGTTATTGGTGAGGTGCCCGGTCGTGTCCACCACCGCTGCCGCGTGTGTGGACCACCGCCTGTGGCTTGCCGACACACACGTGGTTGGCTTTGTCCATATTTGGTCCTTTCGTGGAATAATGAAAAGAGGACAACGATGGCTTCATCTCGCTCGTTAAATGTATTTTCATGAGATATCTTTACAGCCAAGGTTACAAGTTGTTCAATCTTGAAACTAAACAGTTATTGGTCAGGTGAAATTTCACGAAAATGTGTTCTCTTTCGCTGAAACTAGTGATGAGAATTCTAAGGTACCTTTTCCTATCTTCAACGTGATAAAGTATAATGATAACAAATTTATGCAAGAAAATGGATGCGTTGTAATTGTATAATAATTAAGTGATAAAAGTTAATACGTTAAAATTTGTTAAAATTTATATAACAATAACGACGTTAAAAATAATTTTAAAAGTTAAAAATCTCCTTCCACATTTTCTCATTGAATCGTTACGCACACCCCAGAAAATCCATAAAAATCGATGATGCGACTACCCAATCCAATGCAATTGTCCCATTGGCCACATCCCCTCTCCGTCGCATCCTACTTAACTGCATTCCTCTTTCGTTGCATCATCATTTATCGTAGAAAGTGAGTTACACTGTCTCTCTCATTTTTGGAAAGAGGAAGTCGTACCTTTCAGTCTTTACGGTAGATTTAGGTAAATCTTTCAAACTTTACAGTAAATTCACTTCAAATCCACCAAACCTCACGAAAGATTTAATTCAAATTTGTTGAACTTTGTGATAAGTTTGTTACAAATGTTACATTAAATAAGAGTAAAATTGGAAATTTGTTGTATAAAAATTTACAGTAATTTTTTACTTTTTTGTCACCTCGAGAATCGTACGTATTATGAAAAAATTAATCACCTCATCATACCTCGTAAATAAATATAACTTAAGTTAACATTAATCTTAAACAAATATGTTACATTAATCTTTCTTGGAAAATTGTCAACAGATCTTCTCGTCACGTCTTTTTCTTCCTCTTCTCTTATTTTCGCCCACTCTACCAAAAAATAATAAAAAATTAGATTTTCCTAATTTTTATTGTGTACACAAACGACGTGTAAATCAATTTTTTTTCCCAATTTTTATTTTTTTTTCTTTTTACAATTTCCCGAATGACACGAATAGGCCTTTGACGATAAAAGTGATTTATTTAAAAATAAAAGTTCAAGGTCGTTAAGTGATAATATGTAAAATTAAGGTACCTACATGATAAATACTTTTACCAGAAAAACAAAAATTCTAGTCAGTGTACACGAAAATTTTAATTGAAGGACATAACAATCAACAATCATTAATTAATTAGTTAATTACAATTTCTTATTTACAACCTCAGATCTAACTATATTTGTATTTACATGATTTATTAAAATAGAAAATTGTAAATGTAAACATCACAACATTAAATAAAATATTACACCAAGTTTTATTTATTTTCAATTTTTTTCTATTTTCAAAATTACTTTTAATAATAATATTATTATATAGATTTCAACGTATAAACTTTTATTACTACGTAATTTTAACTTAATTTGTAAAATCAGTTTTAATTTTAATTCTATCTATTTTTTAAAATTTAAAAAAATTATTTCTAAACGTACTCTAAATTTTTTATTTATTTTTCACGTAGTTGAAATTTGCACGACCCAGAGCTTTCCAGTAATTTCTGCTCTTTTTTACCATAAATCACGTCAACTGGACTTGCGGGTCGTTTGTGTGAGCGATAATCTGATGATAATTAGTATATAATACGATAATATATAATATATTTATTAAATAATTTTAATATTTTATAATAAAAATTATTATCATAGTTAATTATATATCTCTAAAAAAAGTATATAGTTTACTTTGACTTTATTGGATCGGAGTTTTTTTAAGTTAAAACTTCTTTAACTTTTTCGTCGAATATCTTTTTAAGTTTTTTTAAAAAATTATCTTTAAAAATCTCTCACGTACGTCATTGTTAAGTTGAAAATGATTTTTAATTTTTTTTTAAAATCGTACCTAACGAAACCTTGATTCAATTTCGCATTTAAATCAAATGTACACGTTAAAGTCAACTCCGAGCCGTCCCGTTAAACGATGCCTATATATCATGCCCATCGGATACAGAGAGCAGACCCGCCGTCCGGGAGACCTAACGGGAACTGTGATTTCGCCGACCGGCCGACGCCGTCTCCAGAGAACTGTTAGTTCCTTCCCCTCATCCCCACCGAATCAGGGGTAAATGAGGAGGTCCGTCCTAAGAATCGCCTCGCTCTCCCTCGCTTTTGTGCTTTTACTCCCGCGGAATCGCTCTTACTCACGGTTTTTATCTTGAAAATTTGTCGGTGCAGGGCTGGGGAGGCGTCGGGAAGGCGAGGAGGTTGGACGAGGCAGCCGAAGCAACTCGGCTCGGGACAGAAGGGCCTCGTGTCGAAGTTATTGTTAGGAATCTTCGTTGTTGCGTTCTGCGCATTTTCAGTCTTCCTCATGCCCAGCGTGAATCGGAGTTCGACTTGGTACAAGGTATGTGGACAGCTTGGAAATCCCCCATTCCGGTAGAGAGTGGTTGAGATCGATTCCTATGGTTTCTGTCGTCCGAAATCTCGTGTCAGATGTGTAGTTGAATCTGTATTTATGAGTTGATACTTGTCATTTATGTGTAATTGAGACTTTTCATTTTTCTGATAAACAATGCCGTGTCGCGTTGAATCATTGAGCTCTGATTGCCGTATTTCCCTGATATATTTTTTTTCGCTCGACACAATGGAGTCGAAGTTGTAGCTTCTGAATGGTGAATTGTGTTGAATAGAATAATCATTGAAAAAACATTGACCATGGTACTTAAACTATGATTGTGCAAAGTAAAAACAACCTTACTTTAACTAGAAGATCACAAGGATTTATACTAGTTAGGTCACTACCTATTTCCAGTCCTTATGCACAAACATTTCCTAAGAGTTTTCACTAGCGTCTTCTCCTTTTCGTAGATAGGGAACTACCTTTTATATTGTCTTCACCATCACTTTCTTTCTTTCACAAGTAGAGAACAATCTTCTTTTACATAGTCTCTA
Organism: Amphibolis antarctica; assembly: GCA_024699675.1. NCBI lineage: Eukaryota > Viridiplantae > Streptophyta > Magnoliopsida > Alismatales > Cymodoceaceae > Amphibolis > Amphibolis antarctica. Next base: position 126,392 of record JAMKPZ010000344.1, on the reverse strand, counting down.
CTTCTTTACAAATTTACAATGGTTGAGTATAAGATGATTGCTTTGCATTTGGCGGAGAAAAATATAGGAGAATAATAGAAAATGAAAGGCAAAATTTCTGTACAAAAGCTTCATTATAGGGGATTTATTTAGAAAGTCTGTACTTTTTTGTGTAGCTGCAATCAAGGATACATGGAAAAATTTATTTGGTCATTTTTAATTAAATTATGGTCTTAAAGTGGTGTATACAAAATTTTATCGCAACCTCTTTTGTTTCAAGTTAATAATGCATGCTGATTTTGAGAGTTTATCACTTTTTATGCTAAGATAACTTTTTAGGAAATCATTTATAATGAGTTATGAACTTTTCCCCCTTAGGAATGTGTAGAAGCAGATACCTACTATGACAAAAGTCAAAAGTGAAGGTGATATGTGGGCATATCTTAGATTTACGTGTTGATACATGAATTTACCGTAATAATAAAGATTCAATTCTTTTTTGTGGTGTTTCTATTCACTGTCCTTCTTCCCCATATAAGTGTTCTCTGAACCATGCTGGATAGTCTCTGTTGTATGGATTCAATGAACAAAGTAAAAATGCTTGATCGATTGATTTGTATGATTGCTATTCAGTTGAAATTTTTGTTACCATTCAAAACAATGGATTTGATGGCTATTAAATTGACTCGTAGTCATTGTGTCCATTGTTTGACATTGCAGAGTTGAAGATTTTATCTTTTGAAATTATTAGATGCTTAGGGGAATGTGGATAGAATCAAAGTGAATCCTTGCTGGGAGAGGACAATACATGTATCTCTTTTCTTTTTGCCATTAGAGACAATAATGCTTCTTTTTCTCTTTCAAATATTTTTCTGTATTGTCTAGACATGTGAACATTGTCTACATATTGCAAGAATACTTTGTGAAGCATTTCTGATTTGCACTTTTCTTTACTTCTACTTGTCTACCTGATATGCATGCTAACCATTATCCTTTTTTTGTGTTTGATAAGAATTTTGACTTGGGGAAGCTATGGGAAAGAGATAGTGGTGGTGGTTGGAGACCATCATCTGCTCCCCGAACTCACTGGCCACGTATATAATCAACTTCTATTTTATTTTTCTCTGAATTTGTAACATGCCACTTACAACTTGCCCATTATGAAAAGCACATTGCTTGGCTAAAGTTACAAAAAAATGTGCATGGTTTTATTCCCACAAAATTTCATAGTTGTTTTTTTTGTTAGCTCCTCCTACCGAGAGCAATGGTTATCTTTATGTTCGTTGCAATGGTGGATTAAACCAACAGCGCGGTGCGGTATGGATATTTTTGATTAAATTGATCGTAAATCTGTTTTCCTTGGAAGTTGAAACTTTCTCATGCATTAAATCTACATATGGTAAGTAGTTGTTCACTTTAGAGTGATAACTGTTAAATTATATTATTATACATGCTGAGATCTTAATCCCACGTTGAACAATCTGATTGTATCTTTTAATTATCTTTTTCCTCAATAGTTTGAAATGCTTAATGAATCAATCCATTGATTCTTAAAATATATAATTACCAATTGATGAGATGAAATGTTCCATAGTTTTTGATAAAATAAGATGTAGTTGCTTATTTTCCTCTTTGTCAATATGTTTTCTATCTTTGGTGGATTGGTCATGGTACAGGTACGATAATGCTTATACTTTTCTATGAATGTACATCATTACTCATATCTTTTATTATCTACTTAGAATAATTTTATCCATATCCATTGTTTACGCATGATAATAAATGGGTAATAGTAGGTAATGGTAACAAGTGAGTAATTTTGCACAAAACTAATAGTTAATGTAGTAACCTTACATGAATTTTTCATTTATAGTGATAGTAAACAATAACAATTAAAGTCATAATCGAACCACATGGGTTAACCACATGAATTTTTTTCTTTCACGTATTTCTATGGTCAAATTTTTGGCTAAATTACATAAATTTAAATTTTTTCTCATGATTTCTAACCAAGTAATTTTAGGCTGATAATTTATCCTTTACCATCTATTAGATGTAATTATGAATATATAAACATTTATTCATCCAACAATAATTATGTAACCAATGCATAGGTGAAAGCAACTCCTAGTTGTTCCAACTTTCAGCATTGTTTGAGCTTGCACGAGCAAAGCTCATAAGAGTTAGAGAATAATTGAGATATTATATTTGACTAACTATAGTCCTCTAGATCTTGAATAGTTGAAACTTTTTTGAAAAAAATTCAAGTTGATACATTGCTTCTGAACCTATCCACTTTCTTCTACTTTGACTAAATGCCTCCCTCTTATCAGCCGGGAGAAGGTATGTCAGCCTGTATGGCAGGCTGGTTTGGGTGTTCCATCTTTGAGAGCTTTTAACAAAGCTCTGCCTAGAAATGGAGGTGGAAATAAGAAGAAAATGAGAATAATCTGTGTTATTATAATAAATATTGGAGGCCTGGAGTTTCCATGAAAAGGGGGGACTTGTAGCAAAATGTTTCACTTTTGCTACAAGCCTACAATATTCGTCTGCACTCCATGTTTGAAAGCCACATTAGATTCAGGGCCGGGAGTGGTAGCATTATCTTCTTATGGACGGATTTATGGCTGCCTGACATTATCCTAAAGAAAAAGTTCCCAAGCTTCTCCGTGATAACTAGGTAGCCACGGCATGGTTAAGGGATGTTGGACCTTATGATAACGTGTCCTGGTTTGGTGTTCAAATTATAAATGTAATTTCAAGGACATGGATGGAAGTGGAACAGGTGGCCAGTCTGGTTGTGTGTTTCTCTCTCTCAACCATTGCTCGGTCCATAACATCTGCTTAAGTGCTTGTGACAGAATAGTTACTGGAAATTTTGCAGTGAAAAGCTGTTTGAAGCTTGCAGACCATGGAATGAAAAGACTTGGTGGCCTATATGTTGGCATGGAAATGTAAATCACCCTTAAAAATTGTAGCGTGGTTGCATGGAAGGATTATAACTAATGTATATCTGATAAATGGGCAGAGAATGCGGAGCTTCTGTGTTTTGTGTGGCAACTGGTATGAAAATGTAGTCCATTTCTTCTTTGAATGTGAGATTGTTACTGAGGACTGGTGTGCCTGTTAGAAAAGTGATTGCTGATTGATTGCATTTCAATTTGTTGGAAGAACTGGGAAAGATTGTTTATCTTGATAAATCCTTTTTTTTTTTTGTGGACCTTATTTTCAATAATGAGTTTCACCCTATTCCCCTTCAAAAAAAGAGTGATATACCTTAGAGGTCATGGTTGCCTACAAGCTATTTGTGCTAAGAAAAAAAAAGGATTAAGAAGAAGCATGTAGTACTATTATCAATGTGAATACCATCATTCATGAAGGAAAAACCAATTAATTAATGACTCATTTTTCTTGTTTCACTATTCTATAGTGTCTAATTAAACTTCAATGTTTGGTTTTGCATTGTAGGTTATCTTTATACTCAAATTTTCTATCATGTAATACAGATTCTCCTGTTTGTGTGTGCTAGATATGCAATGCAGTTCTTGCAGCCCGAATCATGAATGCCACTCTAGTACTGCCTGATTTGGATACCAATTACTATTGGCATGATGAAAGCATTGAAAGGTAATATTTTTCTTTTTCTGTCTGCCATTGCTTGTTTTAATTTATCTTCAAAAAATGATTTTTTTCAGATATTTCTATATATTATCTATGAATTATATCTTAGGGTGAAACAAAACTGCTAACCTCTATTAGCTGAATAGATGTCTAAATCCAAAAATATTGCCTGAGATTGCAATGTCCTTCATATCATCACTGTTGAAAACAATTTTGTATCTTTATGGTATCCATCCAAATATCAGGGTGTGCCTTGTTGCAATAATAAGTTTTCTGACTTGGAGAGTTGGAGGCCACAAATTTGAGTTTTTGAAAACACTCTTCAATTATTTGGGTATTCTGGCGGTGCTTATATTCAAACGTTAAATATATTTACTTCTAGAGAAAAATCTCTATGATTGGGTGCCATGTTTCTTTTTAAGATACTTTAAGACAGTTAAACACATCATGGATTACAAGTATCATTTCATGTTTCCAACCCTTAATTGTTGAAACTTAGCTAGCTTTAGAAAATTAATGGTTATTCTTTTGTTCATGATATTATCAATTATGCAATATTGGGTCAATCCTAAGAAAAGAAAGTTACTAGTTCTATAGCATTGATCAACTTCAAAATGAATTTCTAGATGGAGCATCTCACCAATTTCAATTCATTTTATATTTATATTCAAGAAAGTCATGTTTTTTTTTGAGTTTCAATTTAAGGGTGAACATTGTTGAAATATTAAGATTGCTTGATTGTTGCTTGGAGCCTGAAAGTAACAAACACCATGTAGGATTGGACTCCTTGAGAGACTCCATCATTAGTGGGAAACTTAGTGAAACTTACATTTAGTTTGTGCTTTTTATTCGAGTTGCAATGTGAAACTTAGTAAGCATGTCATGTGATAACTTAGTTGATGCCAGTGATTCTAGATCAGAATTCAACCAATATAATATTCATAATTAGATAATGTATTTATCTTTATTTTTTGTTGACATGTATTGTGCAGCAGTGATACAGATAGAGCGTGAGTGAAACTTAGACACAACGGTAGGATTACTCCATTGTGATTGGGAGGTTATGAGTTTCAATCTAGGAAACAGTTCATTTATTTAGGTAAGATTGTGTAAAATTGAATTTTCCTCAGAATCCATATTTGTCAGGCTACAAGTTGGTTGGGTATGACCTACTAATATGCTTTAATCCACCATTCAAAAGGGGTGTAGGTAGATGTGTTTTCTACCAGACCTGTTAACTCATGTCTCAACATGTCCTACCTTGTGGGCTTACCTGTTAACAACCCATGAGTAGCTACAAGTATCTACCTAACTCATTTCATTACAGGTAAAGGCAAGGGTAGATCTTTAATCTATTTGCTCCCGACCCATAAACACCACTTTGATGGCCTTGTGAATTGATTTTGCCTTTTTTTCTATTTTCCAAGAATTGTAGTTGTTTGATTGAAACAGAACTTGGTTTTTAGTTTGATGTTGACTTTTTTCATATTCTTCTTCCTTCTCCTAGTTCTCCATTTCTACTTCCTGTCTCTTCTTCATTTCAATCATGTATCAATTTCTTTTGTAGTCTTGCTATGTAGATTCAGGCTTGGTTTGATAAACCAAATGGCTTGGTTTGATAAACCAAATGGCTTGGTTTATGTAGCCTTTATTTAACTGATTACATTCACGAGCTATTGAATCCTATTGGAAGTTGTTGAAATACATTTTCAAAAGTCCTTGGACAATGGGAAGAGAGTCCTTTATAATATAAAGATAAGATCCACCACATCACACTTAATGTGAGACTATTCCAACATTCCTCTGCACTTGTGGCAAGCTCTCAAGTTGACAAGTGCCCACTTTATACTGTCTAAACGAGGTACTCAAATCAAAGCAACTTACAAGACACGTGTCGTAAACCTACTCTAATACCATGTTGAAATATACTCTTAAAAGTCTTTCAACAATGAGAGGAGAGTCTTTCATAATATAAAGACAATGTTCACCACATCACACTTGATGTGAGACTATTTCAACAGAATTGTGTTTAGTTTGGACTAATTGCATATAAGGAGAGAAGGATGGACACAAATCAAGTTATGGGAAAAAAATAAATCACAGAAATGAATCTGGTCCATCTGTTTCAACTTGAAGCCGTAAATTCTAAGGTGCAAATACAATGTCAGAGGGAAAGTATTGATATTTGATAAAACTAACAGAAGGAATCTTTTGATTTTACATTAGATGAGATTCAGCTAATGCAGCTTGCAGTTTCAAGTCACTATGAATCTATATGATCATTGGGTGGTTGGTAATATGGGAAGGAGTATTGATGGAGACAACCCTCTAGAGAAGGTGGCATCGGTTGGCAAGTTAGTGCATGTTCTAGGGAGGTAGAAACCCTTTGATGCCTTTTATTAGAGCATGGGAGATGAGGCAGTGGTGGGTGGTTTGGATGTGGCAAAGTAGGTTTAGGATTAATGGCATCATTTTGGGAGGCTTGGAAGAACTGGGCTGCACCCCACGCCCCCCCTCCCCCCCCAATGGCATTTTGGCAGTTCCAGTTAGAATGGGATGGGAGAATATTTCATGGGGAGGAAAGCTCAATGAAGGTGTGGCTTGGGCAGGCAACAGAGGCACTCGTTACATGCACTTGTGGCCCAGTGGATATGGCAGAGAGCAATATTGGCATGTGGGAGTGGCTGTACCTGATTTCTCGCTACTAGCTTCTGTTGCCTGCTTTTTTGTGCCCCTCATTGGGGCATTTTGTGTCTAGACGATGTTTAATCCTTGTTGGTATTAATTTGCTACTTGTTAGGTTAGGGGTGATGTGAATCTTGTGTTGAGATAGGATGCTTCTAACATCTGTCATCTGGTGGTATAGATGACTAAAACGAAACTATAGAATTTTCCACAACACATCCACATGCTTCCCCAAAGTGGAAACGCAAGGTTGCCAACAATGTGGTAGAATGTTCAACGAGTGACTACAGAGATGGTCGTTTTGAGGATATGCCTGTTTGTGCATTGCTTGACTCTTATTGTTCAGTAATCAAATGTTAGACTCACTTCTCTCTTTTTGTTTTTCAGTTTTCCATATTCTTGGAATTCACTTTCTTGTTTTTTGGCTGTCTACAGCTTATGCAGACTAAACCTTTTCCTGACATCATCATCTTCAGCAGCATCTCTTCTGTTGCTTAAAAAAATCTACAGAAAATTTGATGCTATCCTACAGATTCTTTTAGTTTTTCTTTTGTGTCTACTTGTGAATGTGTGGAATCTTACACATACTGATTTGGGAAATTATATTTACACAGTGGATTTGCAGGTACTTATGATGTTGAACATTTCATCAAATCACTCAGATTTGATGTGCGAATTGTGGAAAGTCTTCCTGTAATTTATTCACATGGCAAAACAAAGAAGACGAAAGGTTTCCAGGTAGGCGAGTCTCAAAAGATTGTAGTAATAAATTGAACGATATACCCATTTTATTATAATTGATTTTTTTTTTTCAGATCCGCCCTCCCAGAGATGCACCCCTTAGTTGGTATACCACTTATGCATTGACGGAAATGAAGGAACATGGTCTTATCCATCTGACTCCATTTTCACATAGATTGAAAGAAGAGATTGATGATCCTGAACTACAGAGGCTAAGATGCCGAGTTAATTATCATGCCCTCAGGTTCAAGCCACATGTCATGCAATTAAGCAATCAAATTGTTCGTAAGCTACGTGCAGAGGGGCACTTCATTGCAATACACCTCCGTTTCGAGATGGATATGCTTGCCTTTGCTGGGTATTTTTCATACTAACAACCTGATAAATATGCAAGATCTTCTTTCATAAAATTGTTGGCATCTGCCTTTTTTAAGGAAATCTGCTGTATTTCTTCTCAGTTATTTCGAAACTTAATATCCAAATTTTGTTTCTATGTTCATCCCAATGAACATTTTTCATGATTACGCGTATCTAGTATTTACTATATTTGATGCAAATTATTTTTCAGTCTATTCATTCAATCCTATGTTATAATGCTTCTGTATTTTTTTACTTGAATAATTAAATTTCAGTTGTTTCAAAATATTTAACTCGATGGAACAGAAGATTTTGATGGAGTACCGAAAGAGGAATTTTGCAAATAAGAAGCTCGAGTATGAGAAAAGGAGAGCCATGGGAAAGTGTCCATTGACTCCCGAGGAGGTGGAATTCCATTCTACTCTTCTTTTTCCATATGCATACCTAGCATTCATATCTTGAAAAGTAAAAAATAGAAAAAATGGATGCAAAATAGTTACTAAAGCTAAGTATAAAATTTTGATGATTTGTATGATAATTGCAGTGCAAAAATAGTAGTAAGGATGTTTGTAAACTTGCATGGTTGAGAGAAAAAAGAACTAAAGATTTAAGAAAGTAAAGTGCATTAATTTTAAAAATAATAGTATAGTGTCAATGAAAAATATTGAAATTAAATATGGTTGGTGTAGTTATGTTGCAAAACTTTTTTAATGAGGTCGCATAAAAAATAAATATAAGAGATTGGTGTAGTTTTACTAAGGTTAAAAATTATATTTATTTTAGAAAAATTGAATTAAAAAAACTATAAAGAAAATGAAACTTTAACAAGCTTTTGGACCTCATTGTGTTATATTTTTTGTTGATGTTTGAAAATGTATGCATGTAGTTGACATTAGGTGGTTAACTAATAAAATTTTAATGAACAAAAGAGGTCAAATGTATAAAGAAAAAACACTTTGGTTCCTATATTTAAAAATAAACATGACACTTATAATTAGTGCCAAGTTATTAAATTATTGAGACATAATGAATATTTAGGAATTCATAATTGAACAATAATCAAAACATAATCATTGACAATAAATAAAAATTTACAAGCAAGATAAAAAATGGGTGTTTTCTATCTACATAGACGACTAAGTTCAAGTTCAATTATCTTCATTTATATTATTCATAGTTGATATGATTTCAATTTATGAAAGTAGGGTGGTAATTCATTGTAATTTGTAAACTAGAATTGTACAGAGATGATAAAGGATTTAGACAAACATTCCTTTTAGATCCACTTCTCATATAACCTTGTGGTGATATCTATCAAGAAAAGTTTTAAAAGTTAAAAGTGGTTCCAAATAATTCGCAACAATTCAAGTCATAATTCGACTTTTTGGAATTGACCACATAAGTTCTTTTCATTCAAGTATTTATATTTATTTTTAAATTTTGGTTAAATTAGATAACTTTAAATCTTTTCTCATGATTCCTAATTAAATAGTTTTAAGCATTCCTCTACTTTCTTTTTTTTGCAATAATTAATTCTCCTATCTTAAATTGATACATTTTTTGTTCTCTTAAGGATATAACTAAATCAACTAAGTTGATTTTGTCTTATATTTGACTTTACTCTATTCCTTGTAAAATTATTTTTGCCTTTTTTAAAAGTCATTTTTAGCTTATCCCTTATAGTATTACTATTCATCTATATAAGCATATACATCTTAGCAAAACTAACTTTTTTGAATGTTCATGCTTTATAGATAAAGTGTGGCTTTGTGAATAAGAGTTTTATAGAATTTTTCTTTTAATTTTATGGATATCCTCTTATCACATAATTCTCTGGTTCCAAACAATCCACATGATAGCAAATTATGCAAGCCCAAAAATTAGTTTCTTTTGAGAAGTACTTAAAAAGTTAGTTTCTTTAAATGCTCCAAAAATTAGTTTTTTAATCATGAGTTTACAAAAAGACCTTAAATTGAACTAAAACAACATATGGAATGTAAGTTTATCAATAATTAGAGCATAAGATTATACTATTATAAGATACTTTCAAGAAAGAATTTTTAGATATTTAGGATCTATAATTGAAACAAAGGTGGAGTTATGAAATTGAGTGAGTGGAGGGCTGTGTTAAGATTTGACCTTAAATCCATTGTGGAGTTATACTTCAGTGCATTTTGATGGACCTTAAATCCATTGTGGTGGATGCGGAAAAGGATCCCCAATTTGACAGCATTGGGGATGAACAGAATTCCTTTTGGTGTGATGTGGGTAATGGTGGAGTCTTGATCTAGTTTGTCATCTAAGAAACTGAGAAATGAACAAGGTGTGTTTTAAGCTATCATTTTATTTGTCCATAGTTATAATTACCATCAATGAATGGAGACTCATTTAATACCTTGTTGTCAATCACACGAGAATGTGATGGTGTGGAAGTCATTAGATTAATAGATTGTTAAATATATTTACCTCTTTTAACAACTTCTATGCCAATTGTTATTATTGAAGGTTTCATTAGAGGGAGGGAAAATGATAAAAACTAAAAAATTTAAATTATTTATTTATTTATTTACATAGTTAAGGAATACAAAATCTGCAATGACAAATAATAATTATGCAATAAGTGAATTTGATTAAATCATCTTAGCAAGGAATAAGAGAAAGCGAAGTTACATGAGAGATTTATAGTGGTTGAGTGATTCAGCCATCCTGACCTGTGTCAACTCTCCAAGTGTCTGCACTAATATAGACCTTGTATACTCTTTTGCAACTGCTAGCCCGTAGCTGCAATCAAGGATAATAGCCCACAGCATGAGTGAGCAGGTGAGGAAAATCTATCACTTTAGTAAGAGGGAGAGAAGAAGATATTGATCATGGCTTAAGAGAGAAGGATCATGCATTCTCCTCAAGTGCAGTGAATTTGAGTAAGTCGACTTATTAATGGGTTGGTTAGGTCTTATGATGGACCAGCACTGGCGAGACACAATACAAAGAAAAATGTGATCAAGGATAATAACCCACAAAGTAAGACATAATTTTATCTTATACAAATGGGTGCCTTCAGTATCATGAGTCGTGATTTTCCATGTAATTACCTCAATCAATCCTGCCATAATTGGGGCTTAACTATAAGTGGAATCAACAGGTGTTACAGGTAATCTGTGATTAACATGTTGCATATGGAAAATTCAATAGAAGTATAAACTAAATCTGAAAAGATACACATATTTATAGATAAGTGTGTGGGGGAGGGGGTGGGTGTGTGCATGCACACGTGCATGTGCACGTTATGCATGTGTGATCAAAGAAGAGAAGAGTTGGAAGCAAAATGGGACGGAAAAAACTAGATTATTACATGTGTTTTGTGTTGCAGAAGACGCCTTGGTGTTTCACTGTGCCTGATAGGTTATTCCCAGAAGCTTATAAAGACCTGGAGCATATTCTGGCTTCAAACCTTGTTCCTTGTTTCTTCTCTACAAATTGTAGACCACAGGTCAATAAAACAGGTGTGTTATTTCCATAGATACAATGCCTTTCTCAATTCACGTGGTTGTTTGGTTGGCTTCATCTCTTTGCAAGAGAAAATCAAAATGGTAGAAAGCCTTTTGAGGATGCTGTGTTTTATGACACAATCAGAATTTTCCCTTTGTGGTGAAAAGATATTCTTTGTGGTTCCCACGATGGTACTCTTCTTTGAACCTCATGTCAGGGGCTCCTTGGGTCTCATGCATTTTTGGAATCTGGTTTGTTGTGTATTTTCATGGTGGATTTCAGCTTGACTTCCCTTGTTTCCGTTTTGGGCATCTCTCAACTAATCCAGAAAATGCAATTCTTTTCTTTTGGCTATTGTTTTTCATTTGATTTCCATGTTGCAACTTTAGTGTAGTCCAGCCTGTCTAGGCTAGTAGTGATTTTGAGTTAGGGGGTGATAATATCCCTTAAGAATTACATCAAAAACATCTGAACGGCATGTTTAAATTTGATGTAGCAAGTAAAATCAAAAGACAACTGATTACAACCCAAAAATGTAATCTTTTACTAGATGTGATTTGTATGTGTAACATAAGAGTTTTTAAGTTATAAAACAGAAAAAATAATTCTCGTTTACTTGGCAGATGGATATCATGAAGAAACCATGCTTGAACTTCTTAGTATTCTATATTACCAACTTTTATAAGCATCACCACCATCATCAATGTCTAAGGTCTTGTTCTTTTTTTCACTCCTATACTTTATGAGTAGAAAAAAGTGATTTTTAGAAGAACAATTTTGAGATAAAAAGGAGAAGAATAATTTTGATAATAAAAAAAATAGATTAGAAAATGTAAATGTCATCATGAAGTTAAAAGTATTTCTGGAAGTTAAGAGTGGAAAAAAAGAACGAGGCCTAAAACTCATTACCTATGGTCTTTTTTGTTTTTCCAATTTTATCAATAACCTCATTATTCTGTATGTGTAACATTGTTCCTTTTTCTACTTAGTGACCTTTTCTTTTAACTATAAAGGTTTTCAGCGCATAAGAGTTGCATTTAGCTGTAAAGGTTTTCACTTCTCACCAGTTCTGCAACCAGATGAGGAAAGTTTTAACTACTCTATCTATCCCCTTTTCAACACAGGTGGGCTTGATTTTGCGCTCAATGGGATATGACAACACCACTCGAATATATATTGCTGCGGGTGAAATATTTGGTGGAGAGCGCTTTATGAGGCCATTTAGGAAGCTCTTTCCTCGTATAGAGAACCATAATACTTTGGCTAGATTGGTTGGGCTGGAAGAGAATAATACCAGAGGGCTTGTCGGATCAGCCGTGGACTACATGGTTTGCCTTCTGGGTGACATTTTCATGCCAACTTATGATGGACCTAGCAACTTTGCCAATAACGTCATGGGCCACCGGCTTTACTACGGGTTTCGAACAACAATTCAGCCTGACAGAAAAGCTCTTGCTCCTCTCTTCATTGATAGAGAGCAAGGCCGTACTGATAAATTTGAGGAACGGGTCCGGCAAGTTATGTACGATTCGCATTTTGGTGCACCACATCCAAGGGTTGAACATGTATCTTTCTATACAAACTCTTGGCCAGAGTGTTTTTGCCATACATCGGCAAGCAGTGCTGCTGGCAGATGTCCACCAGACAACGTGATTGACATCCTGGAGAGCCAAATGGCACAAGATGATACTAGAAACACCTCGGCGTCCTCGAATTGGACTACTCCAGCAACAGATGTTTGAAGTGCCTAATGCATCACACAACTTGACTACTTGGTTGTTCATGAATGATGCCCATGTTTCATGGATGATGACTTCCAACACCTAAGATGGAGCTTGTATCTTTTATGCAGATGAATTTGAATCCTCCGTTGGACCACACGGTGAAATAGGATCGTAATATTGTTTTTGTTACAGTTGCATCACATTAGCAAGTCGCTGGATACATGGGTTGATATCGTGCGTTGGATGTGGAGGAATATGGGGCGCATGTGATGGTTGTCTGATGTTTTGTTGAGTCGTGTTTATTATCATGCAGGTAAGTGGTGCAAGTGGTTGCTTTTATTTTTATCTTAGACGTTTCTTGTTAATGATATCTGTAGATCAAGGAAGCTGAATATTATTCTCGCTCTTCCTTACACTTGTCACAAACATGAAATATTGGCCTTTATATTTTTATGTATTTCACTTATGGATATAAAGATAAACGTGTGGATACATTTTAAGATAAAGCATGTGAACGTGGTATAATACTTTATAGACGCTTTGGGTGTTTTCTTCACTTATTTGTCCTTTCTAGACTTCACATTCAACGTTAAACGTATGCATTTTTAATGTAATTTATCTCCTTACGTCGAGATATTTGTAATGCATGGAAAAGTTTTCGATTATCATGGCAGTGAATAAAATTTAATAGATTTAAGGCACAAGTAAATTAACAGTGTATTTAATGAAGTTGGAATTATGTAATAATTAGAGTGATATAATAATAAAAGTTTATATATTAAAATTTATAATAATGTTAAAAGCGATTTTAAAAGTCGATTGAAATTGATCTCAAATGAGGTTTAAATGATTTGAGAGAAAAGCCATTCGTATCATCCAGATATTATCATGATCATTGTGATATTAAGATAGAACGCAAATGAACTTTGCATTATTCATAGAGTTGTGTTGATATCAAAGTTGATCTAGGGGTGAATGTTGTGTTAATTTTTAGTAAAAATATACCCACTTTGGAGTTGCATGCGTAGAAGCTTAATATATATTTTGTACAACTTTTTGCAGAACAAATCATATCATGTTGTACACAAGTTGGTTGGATTATATTGTTGACCAAAGTAAATTCAACAATCTTGATGATGTAACAATTACTCATAATTTCAATGGGTGTACATTGAGATTTGGCACAGGAGTATAAACTAGATCATCACAATTCAATTATTAATAGACAATTAATGGTAATTCTAAAACTTATTTATTTTTCTTTAATCACATATCATGTTGTATTACCTCTTCTGTTAACATTTAAGAAAGTGTAAATTCTTCTTCTTTTATGATAGAATTCCATACTACATTAGTAACACCTCATAGCATAATATGAGTGCCTAGAATCCTTTACCATCATTCAATTGCTTTTGAAATAGAGGGATCAACTAACAATGACTTTTCTAAGAGTGTATTTACTTTCAGTTTTACTAATTGTTAAGTCAATTCTAACAAAGAATTGGAATTAAGAATAATGAAATAAATTGTGATAAAAATTTGTGTATGAAAATTTATACAATAATAATAATGTACGAGAACTTATGCAAAATTAAAACTAAATGTGTGCAAAACTAAAACAAATAGAACAAGCCTAAAACAAAAATCCACCAAACGTCACCTAGCCAGAAGGATGAGCCATGTTCAACAACACAACAATGTGGTAGGGTAGATAGTGCTAGATTTATTGGTGTTTTTCATTTTTGAGAGTAAGGGTAAGTATGAGATCTTATATTAATATAAGCTTCATCCAAGGATCGGAACATCCAATAGAGGAGGTTGGAAGAAAATGCAGGATACGTAGATTCATTCTTTCATGTTCTGAAGTGCGAATAATAACACCACTTTCCAGTAGAAATTTAGGAAAGGGTGAGGATTGCTTATCATATTGATGGTAATTGTAAAGATATATGACATTAAATTATTTGATGTAAGCGATAAGGACTCTTGTAGTGATCAAAGATGATTCATGGCCACCCTACATGCATGCATCTTGTAACACTGGTAGATTTTCAAATTGATTGTCCTGATTTGTTGAGCATATGCAATGTGTTTGTTTTTTAGGCATTTGGTGCATTTATTGCCTATTTCCTAGTTGCAGATCTATCATTACAACAGATGATACACTTTCACGGAAAATAACATGAATCATTACTCAACAATAAATGTAGACAAACAAAGTTCCACGTTCACTAATATTTTCAGATGTTGAGAAAAACAAATGCTTGGACATGTATTGTAACTCTTGTAACTAGTCGAACAGACTTCTATTATAAGCGATTCATTTGATGAATCTTGCAAATGTTGTTATGACTACCCTTTTGAGTTGGATCATATATATCATTGTCTATGGCATATGCAAGGCAACTTGTCGAAATCATTTTATAACAGAAAGTTCAAAGAGATTAAGGGTGCCCAATGAAGATTTAAACTTGAGTCTTATTATTTCAAAAGACCCAATGAAGATTGTAAGACTCACGCTACCCACTACTTTTGGCTAGCAATAATAACTTGTAGTCCCCATGATCCCGAGGGTAAAAAAGGACCATAAATCCAAACATAAGACACTAAGGAATCCCCATTTTTGCACGATAAAAATGTCAAATACAATTATAAGAAAGCATTTACAATCAAGATTTACAATAATCATTGCAGAATACAAGCAAACAAGAGAAACCTAATCAGGTAATGCACCACGCAACTTGTTAGCAACATAAAGAAGATGGCCAATATTTGTTGAAGGGTAACTCTGGAGAAGTTTCAGATTAGATGTGAAATCACCTGCTAAGAGACGTCTACGGACAAGAATCAACATGGCACAACAAACACGAAGTAAAGTATCCTGCATAAACAGCTGCTTCATTTAAAACTAGATGCAAAAGTTATGCAATGATGTATGTGAAGAGACGAGACAAGGCTTTTGTATAAACTACCTGTGGACCTTCGGGATCACTTAGAAGTGTGTCCCATATATGGAGACATTCAGCGAAGTTGAACTCTTGAGTCAATAGAAGTGTTATCCACCTAAATGCGTAAAACTGAGGATTGACCTGGAGAGTTTTGAAAAGCAACGGTTAAATTATTAAATAGATTGGACTTATTTTGGGGCATCTTTAAAGTGGTCATAAAAGGATCAATACCATAGTCCTAATACATTAGGGACGAGCTCGCACCCAACTTGTTTTTTGACAAATGAAGGGTGTAGTGGGGACTGAGGAGTTGAGGTGGCAGAATTTACCATAGGGCAGAAACTGTACAAGGTGATCTTGTTCAAAATAAAGATCACCAAAAAAAAGGAAAATTGTAATGAAGATCCCTAATAACTCAAAATATAGATCACCAAAGAAAAGGAAAAATATAATGAAGATCCCCTAATGGCACAGCATTAAACGTTTTGCCTCATTAAGTCATAGTTTGGCTGCAAGTTCAGTGATGTCTCCTCCTTGAAGGCCACTGTTGTCCGAAGATTATTATTCCCATGCAGACCAGCCAAATTGAGCAGAACATGGCACGAGACACCAAAAGCAACTGCTTTGGTTGAGGAGCTGTCTATGGAAATATCAATCAATAAATGAGAGTGAGAACCTTCTCTTACGCAAAAGATCAGTTTTTCACCAGCATAACCATACTGTTGATGATTAACACCCACATGACTTTCTCTCTATCTTACTGCCATCCCCAGTTACAGAAGAGGGTCTTTTTAAACATCTTTAGCACATGAACACCCAAGCTCCATTGTGTTTAGGGTTCACAGACCATACTCCACTTCAGCAAGTGCAAACTGCCATTGTCTAGCTAAGTGCCAAATCTTTTCAAGTGTGTGGACCACCCAAAGAGGAAAAAATAACAAAAACATGAAAAATGTGTACGTCTGCCAAAACTAAGGAATCTACTTTCCAAATGTCTAGCTGCCTCATCACTTTCGGAACAATAGAACTCTAATAAGCTTTCTTAGGTTTTCTGAAGTCAAGTGATAATCCCTAGTTGGTAAGTACTTTGCAAATCATAATTGCAGCAATTTCCTCTATAGCATTCCCTCTAAAAATTTTGATGACAAACGATAATACCATCTCAGAATCACTAAGGAACTTCAACCTGTGAAATTGGGTAGTCAAGGCTCTGCAAAAGAAGTATCATTTGAATATTGCAAGAATCACACATTAAAATGAATATCCCCATTCCCCAATCAACCAACCTTTCAGCCACCCCTTATCCACTACATCGTTGAATATGAAACCTAAGACATTCATTACACATTAACAAGTGTCAACAGTATGGGATCCCCTTGCACAACATCGCAAACAAAGGGAAGTCGCAAGCTTGAACATCAATCACAACTAAACCTTATGCAGGTGATAAGATAGCTTAATCAATTAACCCTAACAATCCATCTATCAGAGAAGCCAACAATGCAAGTCTAGAAAAAAAATCTCTGACAAAGTTACCAGAATCATTTTCAAAATCAATGCTGTGGATAACAACTGCTCTCTTCAAGTTCCCATACTCAGATATCAACCCATTAGTGGAAATCAAACCCATCCACCAAGCTATTTCCTTTGATAAATTCTGTTAAACATAGATAATAAGTTTGTTTCCCACATTCTGGAGGAGTATATTTGTCATAATCTGGTTAATAATCTTCAGCTCGATGCTCATCAATTTGATTACACAGCAATCATCCATCACCACTGAACCTTGTTTCTAGTGATTAGAAAGATTAAGCAAATTGTTGATAGGAGGCAACTAGAATTATTTTCCTAAAAGTATGCCACCATCTTTTCCAAATCATGACTGATTTGAGAGTAGACAATTCAAAGAAGCAAGATACAAAGCCATCTCATCCAAGGTATTTCTCCCCAGCCATCCCAAACAAATTTTTATTTCATCCTGTTAAAACCATGATTTTTTTAATAAAAACCATAGTTAATTCTTTCCATTCCAAAGTGTTGAAAGAAGAAAGAGACCTCAATTGCCACCACTTTGCCAATGAAATGATTCCGCTAGAAATCAACCATTATCATCTTAATTCCTTTTCCTCCATCATTCATTAGCCCAGTCCGATGCATGATATGGTTCATTCAATTACAATTATTAGCATGCTTATCCCAGCCCCAATTTCCTAGATTACTGCTGCCAGGGAATTTCCTCATGCTCCATTATCTTTGAACAAAGACAATTATGTCACATTCGTCTCTTTCAGAAGGTGATATAACATGCTGGTTTCTTCTTTCTAGTCCAAGAACTACTCTTTTGGAAGTAACCAATTTATTCAAAATATCTAAGCACATGATTTTTGTTTTTCCAGTCTCTTTTAGTTCCATTCAAATTAATTTCTTATAAAGTTTATTCAAAGTATGTGAAACAAGATGTGAACCCCGGGTCAAAACTGTATAGTTGGGGCTACAAACCTCAAATCTACCACCACTGCCTTCTACCAATGTTCGCAACAGGTTGCCGAAAAAGGTCTGTTGGCTGCAGGGTCTGAACAAAAACGACTATGTGAAACACTGAAGCTTTACCTTGTCCTCTTGTTGACTCACTATTAATTGAAGGGTCTATAAAATCATGCTGGAACAAAGATGGCATGCTACCATTGCGTTGATCACTTCATGCAGTTTGCTGTCTATCAAACAGATTTGTATGCATTTTTGTAATAGTGACTGAGAGAATAAGTGCAAATGAAACCTTTGAAAATCTTATGTATTTTCATCAGATGGTCTCTTGAAATATTCACTATATGGTCTTAAAAACTAAAACAAGCTGACAAGATTGGTTTCCAAATTTTTGAGCTCTATAACAAGCAATTTTGACCCTCCATGTTTTCTAATGTAGAAATGATGTAATCCTTCATTCATTCTTCTTGTCTACGTAGCATTCTCAACATAGGAAATAACACAAACGGTAAGTATTCCCTCCAATAGGTCATTAGATGAAGAATATTGGTATAGCAGGTCACTTTTAGGATTTGACATACTGCAGAATGCATGGGATTTTTCTCATTCAACCTCAATCACTTACAAGAAACCACTGATTTATGTTGAAACAAAAAATAAGTAGAATAATTTGTTAACAAAGACAAAACCTTGTATATAGAGGCTACAAGAAAAAGACTAATACAACTCTAGCAATATGAGATTAAATCCACTTCACAGATATAATCCTAATACATTAATATACTCTAAAATTCCTCTTTAAGTTGAAACATCTAGCTTTCAACAAACTTAATGACTCAACGTAAACATAACTAAAAATAACAGATACCTAAAAAAACATAAAAACTGATTGTCATTACAGCAGCAATGGTAAAAAACAATAGTAGTTGTAGCACAAGTAACTACAACAAGAATAATCTAAGATAACTCTAGGAAGAACTATATTTCAAATAGTAGTTGATTAACTATAAGTTGATAAAATTCAAGTAGTAATACAAACACAAATGTGGTCTATCTTAAGAAGTAAAGACAGGTAGATAGATGTGATCTATCCCATGACTTTTTTTACTCTAACTTTTTTTTGCACACTTCTCTCTCTCCGTCTCTCCCCGCCCCTCTAATTCCTTTTTCCCTCAAACTGCAGTTCCATGCTTCCCTCACTCCCTTTCTCTCGTTTTTAAATAAAAAAACTCAATAACCTTAAACATCTTACTTCCTTTTCCATTGACAACCGTGAATGAACCACCACAATGATATGGAAGGAATGATGATGGAGTGGGATGACATCCAACAGAAGCCCAATGATCTCCAACTGAAAGCCATCCCTTTCATCACCATTTGTCCTAGCTACAGATGAGAAGGAGGTGGTGATGGGAAGTGGGCCAATGGTGATCATCAATGGTGCTAGATGGTAGAGGATGCATTGGTGGCAGTAAAGGCTTTCAATGGCCTCATCAGTGGTGGTCAGAGATAGTAGCAGCAACAACTGGAGGTGTTCCTGACATGTGTGATGGAAATGGCATTTGTTGGAGCTGTGAGAGGCGGCAAGTTGGCATCATTTGGTGATTGTTAGGGTTTTAGGGTGGGAAATAGGATAGCAAACAATGGCTAGGGTTTCCCTTCTTAGATTTCTTACACTTTTAACTCTTAAAACATAGGAAAAGAAGGTGGAAGTAGAATGATTCGTTAACAAAGACAATATCTTTATATATAGAGGCTACAAGAAAATGACCAATGCAACTCTAATAATGTAAGACCAAACCCACAACGGCACTACATAAACAACCCTAATACATTAATATACTCCAACAATTTAACATTCTTGTTATGGTTCCACTGGGCATAATCCATACTCTTTTGAAAGTCCAGGTTTCCTGACAAACATTCCAGGATCCATGTTCCATACTTCCATTGTCTCTCAACTCTTATTAATTTATCATATCCTTTCTTAAAACTATTGTAAAATAATTTGACTTCATCTAAAAAATAATCATGTTACTGTCATTAACTTTATTGTTTGGATTTTCAAGGGAACTCAAATTGAGAACTTCCCATGTAATCATGCAATATCTCTTCAACTGGTTGGTGTATTTACTTTTGAAAGAGACCCATTTTTTGTAAGTACAGGAAGCAAGCTTGTCAAAGTTTTCAAACTAATCCTGATCTCTTAACAAAACAAGCACCACACACATCTCCCCGTTAAAAGCTAAATAAAAGAAACAAAAAGTGTCTGAAGAGACTGTCAAAAAAAGAAACAATTCAAAGTATGAAAGTTTACATAATTATTACCTACTGCAAAGAAACATTTTTTAACTACACAGTTGTGTAGTGTCATATTGCTTGTTCTAGGAAAGATATGTTTCTGATGTGCCTAAAGGAGTACAGGTATGGACAATCAAAGCTTATCTAACACAATAAGAAATTTATAGTGTCTCTTACCTTGGTAGTGATCTCCAGATGACGCCAAAGTTCTTCATCATGTCTCTTCAAAAGTTGTGATAACCGTGTTATGGTCGAGCGTATACCAACAACACTGTTGTCAAGCTGCTGGCAGAAGTTATCTCTGAATCCACTCAATAACTCAACAAAACAAAAAAAGGTATCTGGCTCAGCTAATATCTGCAAGAATGGCAGATACCAACTGACATAAGAGAAGTGGACAGATCAAAATCACTAACAGATAGTTTATAGTAGTAAATCATCAGATTAATCTTAGCAACAAATATTATCAAAAATATCGCACAAATTATTTATTCAAAGTAAGTACCAAAAAAAGATTTTTCTTGCAAAAAATGCTAATCTAATTGAAATTTTTTTAGAATTAAAATCTAGTCATAGTTAAAGGTGTTCCTCCAATTATCGGATCAGAAACATCATCTTAGACCTTTGCATCTTGGTATGCTTAACTAAAAGATCTAATTATTCTCTGAATGTTTGAGATCTAGAAACGTTTTTTTGGATGATTACAAAATGCTAGAAATACTAGCCATCATGTATGAACGGAGAATGCCTCATATTTATTTAATTTCATATCTTTAAAATCTATAATCCCCACCAACCAACCATAGTGGACGAGTTACTAATGTTGATGAAGACATTATTCCAAAAAACTTTAAAAAATGATGAAATTGATGATCATAAGCTACTAATGTTGTGTTTTTTGTAAGCTCGTTTCCGGATTTCCATTACTAAAATATTTTCCACCAAATTAAAAAGAACGGACAAAGTCACAATACATACAATACTTTCAGACAAGAAACAATATGATGCTAATAAAACTTGAAGTTGGAAATCACAGCTTCCATATATAGCATGAAATAATAAAAATATAACAAAAATGTGTACATTTGTCTACAATCTGTGCATTTGATATTTCAAAAAAAAATGTGAATTTGCATTTGTGTTTGGAGAAGATGGTCTGCAGTAAAATGACTATGCCATACAAATCAAATAAAACATGCCAGGTTCTTATCATAATTTTTAGTTCTTACAGCATTATTGTCATCTGGGTCATTTCGAAATACATAAAACAGAGGTGCTAAGACTTCATTCATCCCTTGGACATATCTAATGCCTGGGTTAAGCTTTGAAAAGATAGTGAGAATGCGCTTCAATGACTCCTGCAGTGAAAAGATACTCATCATTAGCTTGCAAAATTGAACTTGGTCAATATCCTAAAATAAGTGTATCACCACACCTGATTAGACTTTGCAAAGGAAGTGTCTCCAGAGAAGAAGTTCATGTCTGGATGAGTCCGCTTAACATCCCGATCTATCTGTTCTACAATCTCACTCTCCTATCACAATGTACAAAATCTGCTAATTCCAATTTGGAAAATAAGAGAACTTTGTAATTTTATTACAAATTTGAGCATATTGCAAAATAACTGCTTGAAGAAATACACCTACTATTCTGTGCAAGTACCGGCTAGCAACACTTCATGAGAAACTAGTATATAATACAAATCTATAACCCAGCAACTGAAGAAAATTTACAGAATTCTCTAGTGTGTGTGTGTGTACACTGACACTAGTAGTTTTCAATTTGTGAAGAAATGAAAGAAAGGAAGAGATTGGATTAATTCAATAAAAATGATAAGACCCCATTATATAGAGGCTTCAATAACCTTAATGGGTTCACGAACAAAGAGCAAAGCAGGAGAATCACCTACAAATACTAGGAAAGAGCCAAAGGAGAGTCACCTTGTGGGAATTGCGGTTGTGGCACAAAGAGAGTTATCACCTGCGTAAGGCACATCGACATGGGGAGTCACTTGCATAAGTCGCATTGCTGGAGAGAGTTGGTCATAGGGAGAAGCAACGACGAAGAGACTCATTTGATGGATGTGCAGGGCAGAAGATACTAAAAGGACAAATTGCAAGTGGTGGCAATGATGACACAGAATATAGAGAGAGGTGGAGAGGATGGAGGAATGAAAAAGAAGGTTCACAAATGAAGGAGACAAAGAAGTCACCTGATTGTCCATGGATGAACAAAAAGTCACTCAACTATCTATAGGCGGAAGAGAGGTTGCCTGACTGCAAGTGAAAAGGAGAAGGAGAAATGAATAAGGATTAGAGGGAAGAAGATTCATAGATGAAGCAATGGAGAACAATGGAGGTTGTCAATGGTTGAGAGGAGGTGACGACTAGGGTTCCTCTCCACCTAGAATTTCTCTCTTTTTGAAACTCTTAAAACCTAAGAATTTAATGATGTTGAGAATTAAAAGAAAGACAAAAATTGGATTCATTCAATAAAAAAGATAAAACCTCTTTATATAGAGGCTACAAGACACATAACAATAAGTTTAACCAATAAGGGACTACACCCACACACACTAAACACCTAATGCATCATTTATTCTAACACAATTGAATTGCAAATTGAGAAATTCCTCACCCTTGTTTTATGGTACAATCCACAGAGAAGCATGATGAAATCATACCTGGAAGAATTTGTTCCACACACTAGACTTTCCAAGGCTTAGAGGGTGTTCTCCATGGACTACTTCCTGTCTTGGCATCAAACCACTTCCCTCACATACTGCATCTTCATTGTTAACACTAGAAGATTCACCTAATCTCCGTGTGATTTCTGTCTGACTAGGAAAATAAACACTTAGAGATTTGAATATGGATGTTAATAGAGTAATATCAATGAGAAAATTCATTTACAGTCTTGTTTGAATTGCATTATTTGTATCAAAAATATTTCAAATGATAAGAAATTGATTTTTTGCTGAATAATTGATACAGAGAACCTACAGGGTTCAGCAGAAATTCATCCTTGAAAGCATTGTATTGACTCCGTTTCTTAGACAATTCAGACATCCATAAGCTACGGTCATTTGGTAGATAGCCCAACAGAAGCTGCCCAAGATGACAAATATTTGATAGCGTAAACCTTTTGGAATAGATAAAAAAATTTCCATGCATCCATGTTTGGTTCAATTTAGATTATCAAATATCAACAAAACAAAGGCCTTGAGTTTGTATTATCACAAACTCACACAAGAAATTGTTTTAACCAATAAACAAAGTAATTCAGGCCAACTTCTTTTGGTTTACTGCTTTGCTAAACCTTTTTTGTTCTTGTTCTTTGAATACATCTATTGATGTTTATCTGCCTCTATCCCTTTCAAAAAAAACATAGCAATTCAGGGGAACATGGCAACCTAACAAAACAATGTAAATTGAAACATATATTCATAAGGAGAAAAATGATCAAAGGATTGCCCATTCAGCATGATCTCATCCCAATTATCTTCATGTGCACCAACCAAAGATTATCCCAAAAAATAATATCCGCCATCTTATGATTATCATTTCCTCTGTTTTGGAATGTGCCCCTCCCAATGCTTCCATCCCATTTCTTTCAACTGGTAAAAATAATGCTTCCATTCATGATTGGCCGGAGCATCTTCTCTCTATTCATATTTTGTTTCGTTTTCCCCTTTTAATTATCTTCTTGACAGGGGTGTCAGAAATCTGAAAATATCTAAAAATGTGATTTAAATCTGTATTCAAAAATCTGGATTTTTATCCAAAAAATCCATGGATCATATTCAAATCTGAAAACAAAAATTCAAAAATTTTGAAATTGGATGTTAGTACATCCAATCCAAAAAATCTGAATTTAAAAACAATAACATTAAATGCTTATTTATGTTTATGATATTTCATGTACATATACTCTTAGCATAAAAATAGATTTAAAAAATAAGCTTGCAATCAAATTCAAATGATTGAATATAAACTTAAGTTAAAATATACAGGAAAATAGAGTTTAGTTTTATTTAACACGAATATAATACATGATCAATTACAGTAACAATTCAAACCATAATCCCACTATGTGCAATTGACCACATGAATTCTTTTCTTCTATGTATAGCCACCCACGATCAAATCTTCAGTTAAATTACATAAATTAAAATCTTTTCACACAATTCCTAATTAGGTAGTTTTAGGTTTATCTCTACTTCTTTTAGTTTCTTTTGCATTAATTAATTCCCCTTTTATAACTGATGTATCCTTTGGCCTCTTAAAGGTACAACCAAACCACCTAAGTAAATTTTCTCTAATCTTATCTTTAATAGGTGCACCTCCTACTTTATCCTAATAAAATCATTTTTAAGTTTTATCTCTTATAATATTACCACTCATCCATCTATGTATACAGCTATATGCATTTTAGTAATGCTAATTTTTTGCTTATGTTTATGCTTTATAGTTCAACATTTTGAGACATAAGGTATAGTTATGTGCACAAATTTTCCTTTTAATTTTAATAGTATTCACATATCACATAACATTCCAAAAGTACAAAAATTTTTAATCCACCTTACTTTAATCCTATGAATTACATCCTCTCTACCTTTTCTCCATTGCTGCTTATCATAGATCCTAAGTACAAAAAAGTTTTACTTTTATGAATTTTATGGTCATCTAATTATACATTTTTATTTTGAACCCATAATCCTTTTTTTTTTCTGATCTACTCAATCTAGATTCTTTGAACTCTTACATATATTTCCATAATACTAATTTAGAACTATTTTTTGTTTTGCTTTTGTCAACTAAAACTATTTATCAACAAATAGCATACACCAAGGTATTTTTCCTTGAATTTCCTTAGTTATTTCATCCATAACTAAAACAAATAGGTTAAACAAGATTAATTAATTTAAATAATTGACTCATGTAAAATATTTACATTTAATTAAAATTTTACTTAATATGGAATATTTAGAATCAAACCTAGACTCAGATTTTTCTTTTTGCTTTTTTATTTGGATATAAATAACTTTTAAATTCGAATAGTTTCTGATTTAAATAATTTTTAAATTCAGATGTATCCGTAAAATTCAAATTCAGATCCACAAATTAATATCTATTCAGATTTGGATGTGGTTAAAAATTTTCAGATTTGGATACTAACATATTAACTCCATTTACACCCCTACTTCTTGATAAGCTTTTTGTATTCTTCTTTTTATTAATGAAGTCTTCTTTACAGATCAAAAACAAAAACTAATATGATAGCTTAGGAGATGTCACTGTCAGTCCAGAATAAGTTCTGGTTAATATCCAGATTCTTTCATGATTATCAAATCAATAAACCAAAAAGATTGATTACATTTTAGTACATCTCATGAAGTATATACCTGAACAATGTGAATTCATTGCAGACTAAATTTCCAGCTAACAAAAAAGTTGTTTGGATAATTAATAATTTTAAATGCAGTTCCACCGAAGTGTTTATCTCCAAAGGGATCCTGCAATCATACACTAGGCAAATATATTAAAAGAATCACTCTACATGTAGTTCCCACAAACTGTCATTCATCAAATTGCATGTTCATAATCTTGAAGGTATATCCTATCAATATGAATTCGCTCAAAAGATCGCTGCAATTATAGGTCTCACTTCAATAGTAAAGTGGGAATCCAATTCAAAAACTTTGGCAATAAGTGAAGAGATCTATCTTCATACAAGTAAAAGTTCAATTTTTACTTTCTCAAATGTAGGACCATACCAAGACTCACCCTCATTTTCAGACCTTAACATCCTACAAGCTCCCCAATTCATTGTAGGTAAATGACCAAAATTTGTCCATGAATTTTAGGCTCTAATACCAACTTGTAATGTGTACATCCAACCAAAAAGAAATTGGGAAAGTTCTATTCTTATTTTCTCCATTATGGGCCTATTTCAATAGGTTCAATTGATATTGGAAGATATTTTACTCTTTTTCAGCATGATATCTTGCATATAAGGATCAATGAAGATATTTGCGATAAACCACGTGACTATAAAAGTTCCCTGCAAAGAGAATGTGAAGCCGATAAGCACTAAGCAGAAGCTTTACTTTCTTTTTATGAGTTACGACTAGTTTCATGGGACCAAAAGATATACGCATGATAACTGAATCTATATCAATGGCAAGGGACAATTTTCTTTTTTCACCTTTTTACTGAAGAAATTCTTTTGTCCGATATGCAAGTTTTATACAACATGAAGCTGAATTCCATCTAAAATCCAACATATGAAAACTTTGATAAAAAACAAAATGTGATAATAATCAGGGTTTACAGCCGGGAAATTATTGCTTGCAGTTACGGTGAACCTAAGGAAGTGGTCCAGTGGATGTATACTTTTCTATAATGTTCACCTTCCAAAGAGTGGAACGTATTCCAGCCCCGTCAGGAACGCCCAGTAAAGCCAACCTCCGCAATTCACCGACGTTGATGACCTTCTTCGACAGCTACAAGAACATCACATCACCAGCAAAGACATTTTCAGCACAATAAGTACATCACCAAAATTTCAACGAAAAGTAACGTACAATCGAAGTGAAAAAAAAGCAAACTCACTAACCTCCGCGATGAGCTGGGACTGGCGAGAGACCTCATCGGGGGAGAGCCGGGATGGAGCATGGTCCTGCCGGGCCGCATCCACGGGAGCAGACGGAGGCGGAGGGTTGGGAGGACCCTGTGGCCGCGCGGGAGCCGGAAGGGGTGCTTTTTTTTCTCCTTTTTCTTGGCGTTTGGTGGTTTGGGGCTGGGACTTGGGAACGAGATCCGGAGGAGGAGGAGGAGGAGGAGGAGGTGGTGGTGGACTCGGGCTAGGGTTGGAGGATGACCAGAGGGAGCTGTTGAGCCAATCCGGAACGCCTTTCTTCCCCATCGCCGGCCTCGACGGAGATCGAGAAGTGGCGCGGCGGAGATCTACACAGAAGTGCACTGCAACCACCCCCGACGGCGAGACACGTAATGGGGCTTCGCATTCGTCGATGATCGAAAAATCAGCAAAAAAAAAAACGTAAATTACGATTTTCAAAAATCAATAAAGGTAGGGTTTGCAATGTTTGTTTGTGTCTTTTAAAAATTATTTTTTTTTTATTAAAATATTAAAAAATTAAATATAAATTTTTAAAAATTTTAATAACGTATATAAATGATCTTGTAAAATTTTTTATTTTTCAATGATAAAGAAATTTTTAAATTTTTTTTTTCATTAATTTTTAAAGAATACAAATACATTATTAGAAATTAATGAAAAGAAATTTAAAATTTTGTTATTATTAAAATATTAAAAATTTATATTTATTTTTCAAAAAATAAATTTAAATTTTTAATATTTTAATAATAAAAAAATTTCAGATTTATTGATTTCCATAGAATACAATAATACTTCCTAAATTGAAAATTTTAAAAAATTATTTAAATTAGTTAAAAAAATTATTTATCATTTAAATCAATTTAAAAAATCACTTAAATTAGTCTATAAAATTAAATAAATCTACGAAACCGTTTAAACGAGCCAAAAAAAACCACTCACATCAATCACTAAAATTAGATAAATACGTTGGCAAAATAGTTTAAACTAATAGAAAAATCATTGACCAATCGTTAAAATTGTTTAAATCAGCTAAAAAAACCACTGTCATTAAAATCAGATAAATCTATCGATGAAATTGTTTAAACCAATTAATAAAACCATTTAAAATAGTCAAAAAAATCACTCACAGATTAGTCGTAAAAGCTAAGTAAATCTGAGGTAATAATGATCTAATCACGTGTCTTCATCTCTTTACTGACACTTGTATAACCAATAAATCACTTTATTTGCACCACATTATCGCAAAGTTAATTATCACATCAATTAGATCACTATTCAAACTACTGCATGAATGTTAAGTTAACTATTACCATTCATAACTTTTTTTTTTCATTTTTTATTTTTAAGAAATTGAAGACTAACTTAATATTTAACATCTATAAAATTTGTTTTTTATTCGTATCTATGAAGAGTTAATACCCTTAAAAAAATATATAATTACATGCAAATTTGGATTTTGAAAAAAAAAAATCAGAAATAAGCGACTCATGATCCATTTTGATTATACTGTATAACTTCTTCTTTTTTAACAATGAGAGTCAAATAAAGTTAAAATTAAAGTTAATTTTGTAAATGAAGTTAAAATTATATGATAATTTAAATGTTAAAAATTTATATATTAAAAATTATATAATAATAATATTATTAAATATTATTTTAAAAATAAAAAAAATTAAAACTGAACCAAACGATAATTACACCCGACCCGATAACGGACTCCCTCTCGGATCGTGTCGGGAAGAGTGGGGAAGCTTGTGAGAAATAAAATATAATATAATATAATTTAATATAATATAATATATATAATCCACCCCAACTTTTTTTTCATTATTTTGCTTCTCCTGCCAGTTTCCCTCCACTCCACCCGCCGTCGGCCGATTTCGATCGCTGTCCTCTGCGAAACCCTAGGTTCCTCTTCCTCACCGTGGCCTCTATTGTCCGTAGGTGATCGATCATCAGCGCGATATGTACGCGGATCAGGTGGTGTCCGGCTCCAAGAGGTCCATCAAGGACCGTCTCAATGGCGGCTTGGATGTCGATTTCGGCCGTGGGAGGTCCGCGGCCGGTGGCAAGAGGTTCATTACTTCACTTCGTTTTCTCGATGATCGATCCGTGTGGTTGACGCGAGTTCGCTGCCTTTCCTGTTGTTTCTGTGGTTGGAAGTGTAGGATGACATGAGCCGGTTGTTTCTCTCGGTTCTTTCTGTGAGGAGTCGGACGATTAGGGTTTTCCAGAAAGCGGAGGTTTGCTTCTTTGGTCATTCGTCGCTTTTGTTAGCGCAGTCGCCACATTAATAGTTCTCAGCCTATCACTTATTCTAGGTCTGTCTGTGCGGGCTTCGTCTTTTTCTTGCTTCAGAAATTAATAACCATACGCTTTCGTAATTTGTTAGCTCACGATGATCTGCCAGAACAACAAATGTCTTGGCAAAACAACGCAGCTTATGAGAAACCACTTTCCCCAAAACTTTACTTCTCCAGACTTAGCTGTCATTCCTTTTGTGTGGACCGTTGTCTCATGAAATTGATCTGCGACAATTTGATGGTTTATTGCAAGCTTATAAATTGGACAAAGCAGTTTATTTATATTCATTGAATAGTTCTCCTGGATGTACTTGTGCCGCACAACCCCCAAAAGCCTAACTCTTGTTACAATTAGAATCCCGGAATGTAAACAAAGAAAATACTTTATACAATACCGTCCCCACCACACTATGTCTGAATGCAATATCATTTCTAGCCAACATG
Source organism: Amphibolis antarctica (assembly GCA_024699675.1). Taxonomy (NCBI): domain Eukaryota; kingdom Viridiplantae; phylum Streptophyta; class Magnoliopsida; order Alismatales; family Cymodoceaceae; genus Amphibolis; species Amphibolis antarctica. Next base: position 96,674 of record JAMKPZ010000344.1, on the reverse strand, counting down.
GTGCTCCAATAAGTAGAGCATGAATGGCCAGGATTTGGTGATTTTACCTTTACATATAGGTGCAACGGTACCCGGTAAATCTTCTTTGGAGGAAAGTGAGATACATCCATTGGTAGCCATGGAACTTGAAAGTTTTTTGATGCCAAACCCAATTGCTAATTGGACAGCTGAAGAAAAGATAGTTTGTACCTTCTTGATCCAAGCCATAGAGCACACACACCAGTTTGTCTTGCTCTGTACATTTTCTTCTGTATACTTTACTGACAACTCTTTCATGCAAGAGGAGGCACATGTAGGCTTTAGCCTTTAGAGCAGATTTGCACCTCCACCACAGCCTATAGAAAGGTCAAATGCCAATTATGGTTCTGTTGTCGCAATTTTTTGTTACAAACTGTTTGAAAATAGTACCACATTACATAGAATGTGGAAGACCTGGGCCTTATATTTTGGTGAACCATTCACTTACTACCAATAAGTTTTGAGTGGAACTTTAACATGACATCAGAACCTTGGTTCTCACATGCTCCTGTAAGTTGATTGTTGGCTTGAGGCTTTGCCTTGAAAGTGGCTGAAGACACTCGTTGACTTGAAGTGACAATAGTCCCACATTGCTTGGTCTTATGTTGCTGTGAACCGTTTGTTCACTGCCCATTATTTTTGATTTGAATTTTAATACAGACTTTGATTGAAAACTTACCTTTTGAAGGGTTTCCTCCAATGAATGATATCCTCTTCATCCATCTGAAGGATCAAGTAATTACGCATCCTATCCAGAAGATCCAGTAGTTCTGTTAGCTCCTCATCTTTCACATTTTTCCTAAGTTTAAGGTCCCACCCAACTCCATAATCCAATCAAGTGTACACATAATCTCATTATCCTGCATCCTATAATTCACAATCCAAACATATCCTAAGATAGCAAAGAATTAGATGTCAAATAGGGTCTTTAAGGAAAAGGGAAAAGGTCATACTCCTAGCAATGAATGGTGTTCCTTATTCCTTTCAAATATTATTTAGCAATTCCATTTTGCTACTTGGCTTTAGTTTATGGAGTGCTCAACAGAAAAGAGTGATGAGGCTTCAATTTGCACTATTTTATGTAAAAATTATCACATCCATTCTCTGTTACACCTCCTTTCTATATACGTGTGCTCATGCTGTTGATCACAGATAGAAATATGGACTGAAGGAATTTAAATTTATGTTGATGTTACATGATAAAAATATATAGAAGAAAAGGATTCATTAAGTTGATGTTACATGATTATAACATGCGTTGTTGCTGTTGTTGATCACACACGCTGGGATTAAGACATTGATTGATTGATTTTTGGTGTTATTTCCCATCATACTACACTTCTCCATGTAAATATACTTTTCCATACCTCCTAATAAGTAGGTGAAAATGTCTACTTGTTTTCAGTTCTTGGATTCATTATTCTATATGCCTCTTCATTAACCTTTTTGCCACACGAGATTGTACTTTTTGTTTTTTAGTTGGTTTGTGGAATTCATGTGAATGCAGACAACGCCAAAATGATGACAAGTGGAAGCATGACCTGTATGAGGATGAGAGAGCCAAACCTTCAAGTACAAAAAATTCAAAATATTTACTCTACTTTCTCTTAATTTTATTATGTTGATTATTTACTGATGGTATATCAAGAGCCGAAAGTTGGTGCACATGATCTTCGGTTGAAGCTTGATAGGAAGATACACCAACAGACCTTTGAAACTCTAAGAACTTCTGGCTTTCGGGATCTACGTGAAAAGCTCTCTGGAAGCATGCATGCACAGCCCGTAAATAATGATCCTCCAAATCCTAGACAAACAAAGCCAGAACAGGTTGCTAGACCGCTTAAGAAAAATGTGCAATCAGTTGAAACACCTGCTACAGAGACCAAAAAAGTTTCAAATCCATCTGCTTCTAAGAAGAAGTCACAAAAGAAGGTATTTCTAGCTAATCCATTGTAAATATTATTTTTTTTGCTAACATTTTTTATAATATTTTTTGTGATACTTCTATACACGCACACAAAGTACCTCAAATATTAGTGGTTATGGTTTGCTCCTCTCCACAAACTATTTAAAATTCGGTAACAATTAAAAGCAACACTATAAGCTTGAAAATATTCACTCTTATTTTGTGCACCACATGAAAATGGCACACCTTTTTGTAGATGTTTTATATGTATGCCAGTTGATATTTAAGTATTTCAATTTCTAGTTGAACTACAATTTTGTCAATAACTGTTGATCCATCCATTTCTAACGTGGATGGAGATATCTATGCTTGGATTGCTTCGTATAGATGACACTGTTTTGGCCCGTGCTTCCTTATTATTGTCCTTTTTCTTGTGATATTTCCTTCTTCCATCAGGCTTTCATGGTTCATACTGGGATACTTGATTGCTTCAAAGTTCGTGTCCTTTAACACAATGCTTATCACTAGCGTCAAATCTTGTAAAAGAAACTATATATGAGTTTTCATCAAAAAAAGTTCTGCACTCATTCTGATGTTTTGATAGGTCATTCATCTTTCCAAAAAAAGACGAGGCTAAGGTTTTGTGCTGTTATATGCCAAGATTGAACCAACTTCAGAAATTTTGATGCTGCAGTCCCAATGCTTTTCTTGTCATATCGTATACCATTTTAGTCTTTGCAGTTTGGTAGAGTTGATTGCAATAGAATTATTCAAGGGCCTTATTGTAGAATTATCCAATGTGTTAGATGCACAAAGCTTCTGTCATACCAGCCAGTTGCCATGTGCATGGAATTATATTCCCTCTTAGTCACAAAATGCTAATAATTTGGTTTATGCCTAAGATTTATAATGGATATTGAGATAAAAATAAATTTTTGTGGATTCACACATACAAAACTAGCTGGTGAGTTTGTATCTATTTTTGAATCCATTATCTTTCATTTCTAAGGCAGTGTAATTCATTCTAATTTTAACTTTATTTCTTTGTTGAGATGAAATAGATTATTTAAAATGAATAAATGTCATGGAGTTTTTGAGTGCACAATTCATAAATAAATTTAAATGTTAAAAAGAATATTTGTTAATTATCCTTACACAAATAATTATGCATGCTACTTTTAATTTAAATTGTGAGAAAAATAAAGTCTTGGTTTCATTTTAAATTCAAGAAATCCGAAGGTGCTATTTTTTGGCTATAAAGTTTTTCCTTGAAAAATGTCTTATTAACAATGATATGCTCTGTTTTTGATTGATGAATCCCAAAGTTTTTGTTTTCCCTATCTTGAAACAAGAGTCATAAAATTATCAATTCACATTAAATCAAAGATTTTGCTCTTATATAATTAGAAACTGTTATAAAGATTTTTTCTTTTCCTTGGTAAATGCAGCATTTTATCACTATATTGATAAGTCTATTGCATACAAATAATCTAGGTTAGTTTTTGTTATGATCCTTGTGGAGTTAAATACTATCCACTAGACAATTTCTTGGTGATAGGGAGGCAGGGGTGCTTATTGTGTGTGTGATGCACTAAATATTTTCTCCTTTGGAACTTCCTATAAAATTGGAATTGGTCTAAAGAGGGGAGGACTTAATTATTCAATTGTTTAAGGTCTCGTTTGTTTTCTTAACTCTAATTTCAACTTTAACTTTGTACAAACTCCTATATGTTATTATCATCGTACAAACTCTCATACATAAATTTTTACCTTACAATTTACTATACAACTTTATTATCGTTTGCAAAATTATTTTGAACTTCAACTCTCCACAATTATTGAAGTTGAAGTTGAATAAATAAACAAGGCCTAAGGGTTGTTTTTCTTATTACCCCTTGAGTCCTTTTCTTATTCTTAAGGAGTCCTTTGCGTTTTCTTATGTTTCCATTGGCCCGTCAACATTCTCTTACCAAAAACCCCTTGATCATGGATAGTAGTACCATCTAGCAAAATGGAGGATCTTGGGTACATATTTTTCTATGTTTACCCTTTCCTCTTCTTTCCTTTCTCCCTTGTAAAATTACAACTTTGCAACTCTTACAACATCGTTCTCATTGCCATCTATCTCAATGACTTAATCCTCATGAGAAGCAAGTGAATCACCTAAATAAGATGATGGAGTATGATATTTTTTTTAGGTGATTTACTTGCTTCTCAATGATCATTCCATTGGCTCTCTTCATTTCCTCTCTGATGGAAAGCAGTTAATGTCAATGTGATAGTCTAAATCTCTAATAAAAGTTCCATTTGCATTAATTTTTGACAACATTACCATTGAAAATCTAATAGTAACTAACTCGATAGGCTGTCTAAAATTTGATACAAAAGGCAAGCTGTTGATGCTGGGTACCAACACAAAAAACTTGCAAAACTGGGGTATATATTTTTGATATAAAAACTCAGGGATATATGAAAATCCTTCTTTCAATAGATTGTTTTGTAGGTAGAACAGCCAAGCTTGATAGAAATTATTCTTGTGTCACTTTCTTAAATCCCTTGTTTTGGTGATCACTGTGGTTGAACTTTCCGGTCCCAACTGAAAGTAAAAGTTTATATGGTTGCACTTCATCATGCAGGTATAAGATCTTGTTTAGTTGTCCTGAAATTTTAACTAGGCTAAGCTTAAAATTGACTACCATAGGGAAATTAAACAGTGATCAATGTTCTCGATGTGTCCAACAATAAGTGATTCCTCCCATGAAGTTGAACATGGACCAAGGATGGTAGGACCCGATGATTGGATTTTTTTAGAACAGTTTATTTGTTCATTCTGTATGTATAGAAGTTGGACCTAGTTTCTTCAATTCTTGTTTTTGGTATTCGTGGTAAATTTCTTCCAATCTGGGAATATTCATACACTGAGACATCAATACTTAGTTTCATTTTCTTAAATCCCTGTTTTCGGTATTCTTTTGAGATTATGCAGGATTACACTCAAATGATCCTTTTTTTGGATCTCACCGGGCATCTCTTATCTCTAGGAGATCTTCCTCTACTAGCAAGTCTTTTTTGACCTTGTGATGGCAGCAGGCCTATACTTGATTTCAATATGTGACCTGTTACGGGCATTGTTTCTATCTACTATTAATCTACAAAGAGTCAAGTTGTTAAGGACCGTCATGGTAAATTTCTTCCAGTTATGAAAAGTAATCATACATGGGGATGTCAATAAAATTTCAACTTGTCAACATGGATGGCATTGATATGACACAACATGGTAATTTTGTGAAGAAAAGCTTAAAATGTGATATCTTTGCTGCATTGCCACCAAAATGATACCTACATCAAAATGTAGCCAATACATTTAGTTTTTTTCAATTTACCAAAGTTTGACACAAAACTACATTTAAAACTTGCTTTCAATCCACTGAAAGTGAGATCTTGTAGATTAGCAGTTCATAAAGGTGTAAGTGCTTGTTTAGGTGAAGTGCAGATTGGTTGAGTAGGATGGATTTTTTTTTGATGGAATGAATCTACTTCATACATAAGGTGTAAGAGCTTGTTTGCGTGAAATGGAAATTGGTTGTGTAGGACAAAACTTTTATTTTGATGAAATGAATGTACTTCATTTATAAGGCAAGAGTGGTTACAGGATCTTAGAAAGAAAAACGTTCATTATAAAACTAGATCTTTCCAACTCTAAGTAATCATGCTAAACTTCCATAATAACCATTCAGTTTTACCACATTACAGCAAGTTTATGCCTTTTGTACGGTGTAAGTCACCAAGGACTTTTGCAGCACATGTTGAGCAGGTAGATTTACATAGGACTAGTTTTCTTTTCTTGAATTGCGAGCATGTAATCCCAGCCATGGGGGAAGTTTTCTCCAAGCGAGGGTGGAATGTTCCAATTATTTATTTTTAATGCAATTCTTGGATAATAGGTTAGGATATCATACCCTCAAATATCTATCGTTCAACTGATAGTTACAGATTGTAAGTTGCATGGTCTAACAGATCGTGAAACTTGCTTACAGACCTAATTTCTAAGAAGATTGCTTTTGATTCTTTTTAAGTCAGTTATTTTCTCTTTATATTTTAAATTTGAGGTAAAGCATTTTGTTTCTTCCTCCTAGTAAACTAAAATGAAAATTGAAGCCCTGTTTGTGGAAATTGCAGGATGAATCTACGGTACACAACCTCTTGCAATCTCTGGGTCTCGAGAAGTATTCAATAACATTCCAAGCCGAGGAAGTGTGTTTAAGGCATTTGTTGTAGAAATGTTTATTTAGCTGGGAATTTCATCCATCTGCTTTATGACGTCATGTGCTGCTGACACAGGTTGACATGGACGCACTACTGCATATGAATGATGATGATCTCAAAGCCTTAGGGATTCCAATGGTATGTTTTGATTTTTCTTATATTTAAACGATTGCTGCTCCCTTTTTTTTTGAATTCTACATGAAGATATTGCCTTTTCTGTTTTCGGCTTTACGGTGAAACTTTCCTTTACTGGATAATTTAATAGCAATGTTGTTGGCACTAAGCTTATCTGGTTTCTCTGAACAACACTTGATATGTTTTTTCCTTCGTCATTTGATTTCAGGGCCCGAGGAAAAAGATTCTTCTGGCCCTGGAATCTCAAGCTAAGCAATGATCCAGTCGTGAAACGAACGTGAGGACTCTTCTGTTCTACTTCGATCGATGCACTAAATTGTAGCCTTCGGGCTGTGTGGCCTCATGCCCAAGTCTTCGCTACTGACATTTATGTACGTCTGTATCCATTGATTGATAATGGTTTTTGGCAACCGGTGGATGCGCTTGATAAATTTGTTTAATTTATCAAGCATGCGAGAAGCTTTGTGTAGTTGGGTATCTGTGGAGAACAAAATTGTACGGATCATAGTGTGCATAGGCATACGCAGTATAAATCTTAGTATTGGTAGAATATGGTCTCAGGTTATCAAATTTGTGGGCGTCGACTTTGTTGCCCGTGTAACAGTGCTTATAGTGCTGCAATGATATCGGCTTCTGGGGAAGTCAGAGCAGCATTTTCCGTCTGAAAGGCGCAGTGCAGGGTTGGTGGTGGTAACATTTACAGGCAATTTATTGTATGAAGAAAACTTTAGGACTATGGGTGTTTTGTAAGGTGAAGTTTAGGATTTTCATGACGCATGGGTTGGGACCGGTTCTTTTTGCATTTGTGTTGAATTCTAGTCCGAATTAAATTTGTTGGATGTATTTCTTGCGTAGGGCCGAAACCTTCCAAGATACTAAAATAATTACTGTGATAAGAAATTTGTTCCGTCTTAGGGTTTTGTCAAAGGTGGCCTGCCATGGGTATGCCTGGTATGAAAAATGCTTCTGGCAAAAGACGACATATAAAAAACGTTCGAGTCCAGCGATCCATCATGCCTCAATACTGTAGAATCGCTTGTTAGGAACAGTTCGAATTTATAAAGGTAGAACCATCTTCCAATGTAGGTCTATACATGCTGTAGATGCCTGTCTGTTACCATTTTTTTCAGATATTTTAATAAATTTGATGATTCAACCACAAGTTACAAACTTACAATAGCTCGTCGGCTTAACCATTAAGTTTATCTAAGACCAGACTTTTTTTGAGATAATTGAGAAACACCGTTTTAACTCGATTTTATGGTAGACATTATAAGGAACTTTCTCATTGAAGGTTGATTGTCAGGTTAATTATGGATATTATTCCGATGATTCGAACCAAACAATCTCGGGTCATACTCGACAATAAATAGTAGTGCTAAATAACTGTAACGCAAGTATAGGCGACGGCAGGAAAATAAGAGGCCGAGAAGAGACAAATGTTATCTTCAAATTATTAAATTATCATCAAAAAGGTCAATAAAAAGCTTTGTTATGGTAATCAAAAGAACATACAAGGTCCGATCATCAGACCGTAACACACATTTCTCAATTTTATTTCATCCTCTTGTGCTTTCCATTTTTCGGGAGTGTACTTTCAGATGAAAATTTCAATCCAAATTATGATGTGCAGGTTTGTAATTAAGGCTGCATTTGTTATAAAATTTTACAATTATATTTATTGTACACCACAATAGTGCATTGTAAATCAAACAATCAGTAGTAAGACGTATCGTACATTGTAAAATGAAAATTTGTATAAGAATAGTAACAAAAATTTGTAAAGAAAAAAAAACTCTTTCAAACATACCCTAAATCTAAAAAACACACTACAGAATACCTTTAAGACATCTTGTGTACACATCTGCACCTAAATGAATTGAGGGAGACTAGATATAAGCAAGAGTTTCCTTTTTCATTACCGCATAGAATTTCTCTTGGTTCTGGAAAGGAAAGGAAAGTTTTCAATTGAGAAAGGTGGAAACTAACTCGGAAGAATCTTAAAATTTACCAGCAGGATGCATACATATATTACAATCTAGAAAAAAGAAAATAAAAAAAGAAAAACGGCTGAAAAATATCGCTACAGTCTAAAATGTGAGAATTCAGAAAGCAACTTAAGAGAATTTTTTGAGTGGTGAACTCGCAAGAATTGAAAAATACCTGTTGACATTCGGTTTAGACTAAGATGCATTTGATTGGCAACCAACAAATGCTGAAAATTTTCTTTGCTCTTGTTTGTAGCGCTTCACCTCCTTGATTGTTGCAAGCAGGACATGCAAAGCTACAGGTGCAAAAAAGGGCTGTACGTAACACACGTAAAGTGAGTAATCAGTCGTTCTCGTCATGAGTATCACATATTATAATCCAACTCAGACTCAAAATGACGAGGCAGTGACCATAGTTTTAAAAGCTCAGTGGGAACAGTATATGTGTGTGCACTTCATCTAAGTCCCCATGAAATTCTTGTTTGTACATGAATCTTGCCATTCTAAACAGGTAATCAATGCATTTTTTGCCAATCAAATTACAATGTAATCTTTAAGGACCAACTAGCTGATAGTTGCCATCCAGAAAATCCTATCTTAATTTAAAAGGACTCTAGCATCGTATTGTTTTTTTTTTCAAAAGAAAATGTGTCATTTTAGAAATATTTTTTGCTTTTTTTATGATTGATGGCCATAATTTTCATCTTTAACCAGTAAAGACTATCATCTTTCATCAAAACCAACAAATATTTCATACATAGTGCAGGAATAAAATATATAGGTCTTGAACAAATCCCTAGCACAGGCATGAATCATATAATAAAAAAAAGGGTAAACCTAGTGTACCATTGTAGCAGTTTTAGTTACTATGAATCATATAATTTATTTCAAAAAAATATCAACTATTTCTTTCATTCTTCCCAAATCCAACGTAGTCCATTAAAAGCTCAAACCCATTTGCCTCTTTGGTAACGAGGGGAATTTGTTATTTGCTAGGAAGGATGAATTATTACAAATATAAATTTCATCTGTACCTACCATGTGTTGAATATGACATGGTTAAGAGTCTCTATGATTTCTTTTCATAAACACCATGTGCCATGTATGGGGTATTTCTAGCAAAAAGCGATTTAAATTCTCTTTAGACACATCAACAGACTTGTTGGGAACACATGGATTTAATGGTATATTTTCACTGTGATACTAAATATGGGATGACTCTTTCGATTTTCATGCAAACTTAATTACTACAATATCAAATTGTGTATGACTTGCATACCTATTTTATGTCATTTGAATGTTACTTTAAAATCTTTGAAAATATATATTTAAATATATTATTTTTACAATGTTGTATCCAAGCCACATTGTATCCTAAATTTTAGAAAATTGAATCTTCAAATCAGAATTGTGCTGTATCTAGATCCCCAAATTGTATTGGTGCTACCTAGGTTGTTTGTAAACCTATTATAATAAAAAATTGTAAAATTGTCACCACTATGTTTTTATGATTAAACTAATATGATGCCACCAAAACACTATTATCCATGAAGATCATGGCAATCACAAAGACGTGCTTTCCATTTGTTTTGGGTGGGTTTTATCATGCTTTTGAAGCCAGCACTTCCTAATCCTTTTTTTAACCAATTAGTTCAAGGCCTATCATTGTTCCAACACGGCCTAAAGCCTATCCCCACATAAGACCATGTAACATATATTACCAGTGATTTTTTTTAAATAGTAATAACAATGGTATAGAAGGTTTATAAACCAGCATATGTTTATAAAATATTTTATAAACTAGGAGAAAAAGTTTGTTTATAAAAAATATTAAGGTAAATGCTTAGTTGATAAACTAGAAAGACCCTATCTTAAAAATATATATTGCATTAGATGGAGTGTTAGAAAGTGCGAATGCCTCTATTTTACTGACCATGTATATGGCAAAGTAATGCTCAACTGAAGAATAACTGACTGACATAACCGACGGATGGAAAAATGCATCCTCTGCCAATGATCTTGCTTGACTTGAAGAGGCTGAAAAGATCAAGAATGAGTTGCTATCAGTAACACTTAGCCTTCCAAAAGTGAAGATGTACAAGTGCTATTTAGGCCATGAGTGTCATACCAGCTGAAGCATCATATATTCCAAGTGATGCATTTTTCTCAGCTAAATTTGCAGCTTCAAGTGATAGTTTTACCTGAAAGAAAAGGATGCCAACTAATTAAAGGAGGATATCAAAAAAATTGAAATTACGATTATTAAGGTGGGCACCTAGGTGTGGCAAGTGTCTGGGTGCGAACACCCAACCTTCTTATTTCATCATAACTAAACTTTGCATTGAATCAAAAAAAAAAAAAAAAAAAAACTTTGCATTGAATCAAGCAAGAATCCAAGTGAGGATTAAGATTTATGAAAATTTTAAATATGATTTCTTTTCATATTTAGATGTTAAAATGTGTGCAATCCTTGCTAGTGAAATGGTGGTGGAAACTTGCTAGGAAGAGAATATAGTATAGAATTATGGCAAAAGGTAACTATGGACAAACGTATGGTGACAGATTGACCATGGAGAATTCAGCCTGAATGTCACGTGTTAACAGGTCTTGAAATTATAGAGATCCAAATAGTTCGTTGAAGCAAAACTCAAAGACACAACTGGGACATGGCAGTTAGTTCAGATTCTGGTTGGATAATTGCTTGGGGATGGAATGTTAAAGATAGATCTTCAGATATCTATTGGTTCGCAAGTGTTTGAAAATATAGTAGGGACTGGTGGCAATTGTTCCTAGTTTCCTAAGAATACCAACGGAACAGAATCTTACATGGCATTGGACCAAAAACAGTACCTTTTCTGTTAAATCATTATATGAAATATTCAGGGGAGTAGGAATACCAATTCCATGCTAAAGATGGGCATGGAAAAATCTTGCAACACCAAAATTCAATTCTTTTTGACCAGAAACAAGTAAAATTTTATTAAAATTAGGAAAAACAAGAAGCTTACTCAAGTCATAGGTAGTAGGCTAGGAAAATATGATACATGAAACTAAAAAAATAGATTCTCATACAGGAAATCAAACCAAAGAGAAATCTAAGAGGACAGACAAAAATACAGAGAAAAAAGTCAGCAGCATAGGAGAAGCCTATAGAGCTACTAAGGAATGCAGCCACAAGAGCACCATTCAGCAAGAGCTCTGCCTGCTCTCCAAGTCCTCAACTACTAACCACACAATAGAAGATCTTGGGCATAAAATGAGCTGAATGCATCAAGCCTCAGAAGATTCTATAGTTCCTTTCACCACAGAGCACGTAGAATCGAAAGCTATACCTTTCTTTACATCATCCACATCACATCTTGTTGCTCCCATCTCTCCCAGAACTACAATAAATGCACCTCCTCCTGAGTATTTAGACCAATAAGCTCCCCTCACCAACACCCAATAGTTGGACAAGCAAAAAAGGTGTTCCATCTGTCCATAACAAAAGTAGCACATACTACCGAATTGAAAACCCCTTCACTGATGTCCAGCCTCCAAAAGGACTCCTCGTGGTACATCTGCCAAGGGAAGATTTGAACCTTAGTGGAGCTGCCATGTATCCAAGTGAGGTCCAAATGACTCAACTAAATGCCTACATAGGACAAGATAGAATAAAATGATTTAACCAAGAAATTCCCATCCTTGCTCCATCTCCAAATCTATGAACTAGAATTTGCAGTAGATGCAATGGAGACTAATGCCAAGAAAAAAGAAAAGACATGAAGCCACCACACCCACTCACATATCCCAACCAACACCCTTTCCCTATTCCATGCCCTAACTTAATGCTACAACTAACAATCTCCTCAGCCACCAATATTCCTTTCCACAGGCTTGAGACCCATTTCACATGAGAAACTATCTTACCTACAAGATTCCATTCTTTAGTTGGTTGATGATGCACAACAGAATCTTGGCCGACTTTACATGTTGCTTAAGTGAATGTGATTAGATGTGGCAATTATGTCGAATGCTAGACAATGGAAGCCTAGTGATTGATATTAAATGCTGGGCCAGTATGGCAATATGTAGAGTAGTCTGCCATTGTAATTTAGCAAGAACATGCACATCGTTATATTTTAATAAACATGTGTGCAATTAAACTTAAAGAGTAACATATGTACTGTTAAAAGGATATAAATTATAGTTATTTTAAAAGAATTAGCAATATGAAGACAAAAGAAGCTACTGAGAAAATGAAATGTGAGAAGCTATTGGATCAAATGGTATTCTTATTGAGGTATGGAAATACATAGGTGAAGTAGAGATCAAGTGATTAATTAAATTTTTTAATATAATTTTAAAGACAAAGAAAATGTCAAATAAATGAAGAAAGAGTTCTTTAATACCTATGTCTAAGAATAAATGGGACATACAAAATTGTAATAATTACCGTGATATTAAGTAAATAAGTCATACCATGAAACTAAGGGAAATGATAATTGAACAAAAACAAAGATATGTAACAAAAATCACAGAAAATTAATTTAGGTTTATTCTAGGTAGATTGACAATAGAAACTATTCATTTACATAAACAACAAATAGAATAATTTAGAGTTAAGAAAAAGAATCTCCATATGGTTTTCATTAATTTAGAACAATTTTGTGATAGAGTACCAAAAAACCTATAATGGTGGGTATTGAAAAAAAATGAATACACATAGGATATATGGATATTATAAAGGATATGTATGAAAGAGCAATTACCATTGTTAAAACTATAAAAAAAGAAATTAAAAAATTTCCAAATGGAGACAGGTTTACATCAAGAGTCCTCCCTGAGTCCATATTTGTTTATCTTGATTACGAATGAAATAACTAGGGAAATTTAAGGTAAAGTACCATGGTGTATACTATTTATTGATGATATAGTTTTAATTGACAAAAGAAAGAAAAGAATTAATTCTAAATTAGAATTATAAAGAGATACTTAAGAGTCCAAAAGATCTAAATTGACTAAGTCAAAAACTAAATGTATGAAACATACGTTTAGGAAAAATAAGGAAAAATAGGAATAATGACGAAGGTATGCAATTAAATGTCGTGATATTCAAAACCATAACACATTTTAAATACTTAGAACCTATAATAAGCAACAATGGAAATATTATAGAAGATATTATTCATAAGATTAAAGTAGGGTAAATGTAGTGGAGACATGTTTTTGGAGTGTTATATGATGCAAGGATATCTTTAAAATTAAAAAAAAAGTTCTATAAAATAGGTATTCACCCAATTAAACTTTATTGTTTAGAATGTTGGACAACAAAGTATGATCATGAACAAAAAATTACGGTTGCAAAGATGCAAATACTTAAATGGATGAATGATAATACTATAAGAAATAAATTAAAATTTTATTTTATTAGGAATAGAATAAAATTGCAATAATTGAAGATAAGAGAACGAGAGGTAGGTTACAAGATAAACTAGTTACGAAAGGACAATTAATTAGTGTAAGAGAAACTAAATGTAGAGAAAGATTTAAAACTACATGGTTAGGAATGATAAGAATAAATTAAAATTTATGTAATTTAACTTATGACATAACCATAGAAATATTTGAAAGAAAAAGATTCATGTAAGCAACCCCACATGGTGGAATTATGACACAAGATATTCATTGTTTTGTTGTTTTGTTGTTTTTTGTTAAAAATAATATTTTCCATTATTGTTTAAATAAATGTGCACAATTGATTCCATGATGAAATTTAGAGGCGATAAAGATATCCTCCACAAGGAATTCCACTGTACTTTCAGGAAGATAATTTGTTGTAGACGCACGAACATAATCCAACAAGGAATCATATTCATTGTTTCATTTTTTTGTTAAAAATAATATTTTCCATTATTGTTTAAATAAATACGTGCACAATTATGTCATGATGAAATTTAGAGCAAATAATGTACTTCCAGAAAGATTATTTGTGACAGATGCACGAACATATTCCAACAAGGATTCATATCAGCAATAGCAGTCATAAAACATCTATTCATCTACTGAAAAAGAAAACTAACCTGTTTCCCAATTTCATCCATGACAATCATCCTTGGAAGTGAGTGTACCTGGATGGTGAATTCTATTAACCTAAGTTACAACAATCAGATGATGGGGAGAAACTAAAAGTTTCAAGTTAGCAGACTGATGATATACCAACTTGGAGAGTGATTCTAATGTGGCAGAACATGAAAGCAGATTGAAACATGCATGTCTCCTAAACAAGAAATCCAACTCCCTGTCAAAGGAAAAAGAGAATCAGATACAAAATGGGTTACCCACAGGTTATATTATTGGAATAGTCTCACCTTGATGGTGTATGGACTAAACCTAAGATTAATATATGATGAATCCCTTTACTTAATACCAATTAATTTTAAGTTGACTTTTTACATAGTACTAAAATCAGTTCAAACACTGATTTTAGTAAAAACTACAAGTGAAAGGAGTGTTGGAATACTTTCACATCAATGGTGTAGAAACTAAACCTAAGGCTATAAAATAAATATATTCACTCAAGGCCAATTGGCTTTGAGTTAAATTTTAACATGTATAATAATCCCGTAAGTTCCTGAAAAATATAAAACACTGATTTTGTGCTATTCTCCAAACATCCGAGTTCATGGCTGACACACAAAATGTAGCTTGGTTACAGTGCATGAAAACTTCGAAAATTAGAGATAAACAATAGCTAGTTGTTAAACATTGAAATGTATAAAATTAGAATAAAATGAAAAGATCAAACCAAAAAAGTTAGGCATAGCATTGTATACATTGGCAGCACTGTTAACAGACCAAGATGATTCATAGACACAAGAAAAAGTACAAATTACACAGATGTAGTCTTGGTCATTATCTTTGCTAGAATTGTCAAAAAGAAAGAGGATATCACCAACATCCTTACTAAACCATCCATGAAAATTTTCTTTGGAATACCAAAAACACCCCTCAAATTCAACTACGCCAACATACCTATTGAGATTTTGAGAGTCTGAGACTATCTGAAATCTAAATCAACAAAAATAACCCAAAATCCAAAAGAAAAATCTAACAAAAAAACCATACACAATCCCAAACAAAAACCAGTCTGTCTCACATGATAATTGGCAGCACAAGTTAATATTCTCCATCCTATTGAGTCTATGACATAACACTCATAAATTTAAACAGATTTCAACACAATCCTTTTTACGGAAGTTGTCATTAAACAGTCATTTAATGGAAAAAAACAGCCGTTTTAATGTTTTTTGTTGAATCCATGTATGGCCCATTTTTCATTTTTGGAACATCGTTAACCATTAAATGAGCAGCAAGTTGATCTTTCTTAATCTTTAAGGTTATTCTACAATAGGATTCTACCATCCATTCTCAGTTAACTGAGGTCATCATTTAATTGGCTGTAGTTTCTTTTTGTTAGAGATTAATCTGCATCAAACAATAAGTAAAATATCGAACAACAACCTGATTCATAGTGTCACTGTGCGGTATTTGTCACTTGAATCCTTTTTTATAAGAAACTAAAATATAATCATTGTAAAAACATGGACGTTTTTACCAATTTCCAACTAGTTGAAACCCTCTCAGTGAATTGTACACAGGACGGTGCATGTCATGAGTCATGAGTTCAAGGCAAAAGGGACTTTCTCTGAGCAGCATGTTTAACATAATAGGGATTTGCAGAAGTAGAAATCATAAATAAACAAATCGGCAGATGCTATGAATTTCCAAACAAGAAACTTTGCAGTTCCAGATTAAGAGTCCAAGATACAAAATAGACCATGAATTTAAGGGGGAAAATTGCTCTTACCATTCAGTAAAACCTCTGTCACTTGCTAAAACTCTGGTAATGCCCGATTGAGATAAATAATCATTGTCTGTTTTAAGACCAAAGAGAAGCCGAAGTTGCCCAACAAAAACCTGAACAATGTGGTGAAACTCCTACAACAAATAATGCAAAAGGGCAGATAAATATACCACATAAGGCCTATAGAAGAAAACAAAATTTTTGATATAATACCACACAAGTATAACACCATAAAAGATAATTTACATATAAATAAAATCACAGCATATACATATAACTATGTAACAGTTATTTGAATAAGATTACCAAAAAATATAACAAAATTCAGCTACGAAAGTGACCAGAACAAACTGTTGCCATATATTTCATTTTACTGGTTTTTATTGGCAATAAAAGTTGAAAAACCAAGTAACACCATCTCTCTTGAGCATCTTTCCATAGTCCCAACCTCTTGACAGTTACAAATCAACCTAACAATATAAAAATTCTGCAACTCATAGAAGACATGCTGCCACAACCAAATAAAAGCTAGCAACCGATGATATCCACAGTCCCCTCTCTATCCCACAATCAAGCATCTCGATGGAAGGTATTTGTTGGAATTTGGAAATGATATTAACTTAAAACAGAGGAACATTAACTTATAAATTCAGAGAAGAGCTAACCATACAACCCACAATATTAGCTATCGTACATCTACTAAATATTGTTTCTCTTTTATAGTTAAATGGGCCTTTTGTAACACTCAAATCCCAAAGTCATTCATGTTCTCAATATTCCATTTCCTAATTAACAATCTTAATAAAAACTCCCATTTATGAATGCAAACAACAGAAGATTCTTTTCAAATAGTGCACAACTAACTAAAGATAGGAAAAACAACAAAACTATCTTTAGTAAAGGCACAGAAGCATTAAGGGAATCTCATATTTCTCACTTGAGGTGAAATCATATTCTTCATGTGGTGATTGCTACGAGAATGCATGAAGCATGTTGGTGGATTCCAGACTATAACACCTCCCCACATCTGCAGAGTACCATAGGCATTATTAACAAGAGAATAAAGATAAGAAACCTGATGAAAAATATATTTACCAAAACTCACAGGAGATATAAATCCATTAGTCATAGAGATCTCCTTGTTTGGAAGCTGGAGGAGAAGAGGACATTCTTTTGCAGATGGTACGTATCTGGTGTAATAGAAAAGAGGGATAGTTCCATCTCAAATAATGTTGACATAAAATTTTATAAGAATAAGTAAAAAAAAGAATAGAGACAGGTTTCCACAGATCATTTGAAGATCTATTAGACTATTACCAGCTTCTCATGCAAAACAGGATGTGACATATGCTTAAACAAACTTATGGGGCACAAGAAGTAAAACTTCTATTAAAATTTGAGGGAACAGCTTCAATGATGAAGGTTTGTGTGCTGTTCTAAATTTGCATGCAAGCCTATCCATGGATACTACAAAGGAGCACGGCAGAATTAAGAACTTCCAACTCTGAACCAGTATATCAAGCTTAAATGGTTTGAAGGAAAATCTTCAATACCTCATTGCCATTGATGCCCATGCCAAACACGACCACCCATGTCAAAGATTCAAAATGACCACCTTGTAGAGCACATCAACATGTATACTATTGCACACAGTTATGCAATCAACACAACCATGGGGATGATCTAAGTTAAATTTCCAGCTTATGTGTATGCACATGCACGAATGTGTGTAGATGTGTTTTGTGATTTAAATACATTAGAAAATCTCATCAGAATGATAAATCACCAACAAACAAACCAATAACAAAATAGGTACTAATGTAAGTCAATAATTAAAAATTCTTAAGAGTATAAAAAGTAAACAAAAACACAAATATATGATGATTTAAGTGATCAAACAATTGAAAAAAATCAATTAATATATCAAGAGTATAACAAACACAAATAAAAAACTATCATCACCTCCACATCATGGGATTCAATGCCATCCACTTTGATATTGGGGATGAAATTGATTCTCCTCCTAGAATTGGAATCTTAAGAAAAAAGCAGCATTGTTGTTATCTTTTTCACCCAAATCTGTCTAGACCTCTGTCTCCAGTCTCCAAGCTATCTACTCTGGAGGGTCATAGACTCAATAGGATGGAGAATATTAACTTGTGCTGCCAATTATCACACGAGACGGTGGGAGCCCAATCAGTCCCAAATAATAGCCCTCTCCTATTCATCATCAACCAAATCCAGCCCAATATGCCCACTATCATTCAAATGTTTTCTTACCTTTTCCCCATTTAATTCTCCTGTCAACTCCC
This sequence comes from Amphibolis antarctica, assembly GCA_024699675.1. Classification (NCBI taxonomy): domain Eukaryota; kingdom Viridiplantae; phylum Streptophyta; class Magnoliopsida; order Alismatales; family Cymodoceaceae; genus Amphibolis; species Amphibolis antarctica. Next base: position 78,203 of record JAMKPZ010000344.1, on the reverse strand, counting down.
TCAATGTCTCCTTTACCATCTGCAATAATTACCACTCCCAAGTTCATGCCCCAAAATGCATCATCTTTTACCTCACATCCCAGAACAGAGGATTCACTAGAAGCCACCAGAGTCAAAGATTCCAGCAAGTAGGAACCAACCCTCCCTGCAAATAACTGCATCCCACTCCCTTATCCATTGCACCTCCAGCCTTACATGATCCCCCACCACCTTCCTCCCAAGCCTCCTCCCCAACCAATGCATCCAGCCATTCACACCCCTCCAATGGAGGAGTCATTGCCCCTAAGCTACCCTAATCATGGTAAGAACCCACAACTTTGGCCCATGACCCATTTCCCATCACTAATAAACCACTCTTCCCCTCCAAAACCTCCTCCCTACATGAGACATGTAAGTGATGTTCCTCCCCCCCGCCCCCCACACACACATACTACCAAATGCACCCTCCAAAGGAAGGAATCCAACAACCCACAAAACTTCATGCATGCCAAGGCTACCTCAAGCTCCCAAGCCCAAAGCCGTTTGTCTACATACCCCTAACAACTTCCTAAACGAACTCACCAACAGAACAAAAATGGTGTTATTCCAAAGGTATACCCAACAAGTGCGACAAATCTAACAGCCTAGGCTTCGCAATCATAGTGGGCAACTTCCTCTACCATTCTCCCTACTCCAATGCTAGACAACTCTCCCCTATTAAGCGTTCCAGCAGAAGTTTATCTCTCAATGCAGCATTGAGGAAGCCTACCAAGAGGCCTCCAGCATAAAGACTACAGACCTACCATTTGTTTCAAGAGCCCCACCACCTCAGAAGCCATTACACAAAAATGACCCCCCATACCCTATAGACAAGGCACCTCCAATGTTGCTCCCTTGACTAGTCTCCAAGCTCTAAGCAGCATCCACATGAGCAGTCAATTCTATCAAGGCCTCCATTGACTTCACCAACTCCCCCAAAAGCTTGAAATGCTCCCACTGGTCATCTTCAACTTCACATAATCGCAAGCAAAACTCCATTGGGAAACTTTGGTGTAGAGCCTAGACAACAAGGTCTATACAAAAGGCTGCTCTTCTCCCATACCCCAAACACCTTAATCACTGGTTGGGACTCCACAATTGAACAGCTCTCTTTCTTTTGACCTCCACTCCAAAGACAATAGGAGAAGTCAGCCATGACTTCCAACCTACATAAAGGTCATTTTTCTTGTGGAATAGAAACAAATACTTTGAACCAGTCAAACAAGTTCATTTTTCTGATAGCCAAGAAAACAAGTTTCATTGGCATTGGGGATTTTTACTTGATTAGTCTCGTGAATGCATGCATCAAGATTATGGCCAAAACCCTTGACGCATAGCAAAGTGCTGAGTAGTCTAATACATGGTTCACAATCAACTTTTACACTATAATAATACATTTTTCATGTCATTATTTCTAATGCTAGTGATATACTTTTTAATTGTTTGGTCACTCAATCTTCGTATATTTCTGTTTTGTTTGATGTTTGCCACCGAGAGTTTATTATTGTTATTGACTTACATAAGCACTTGTTATACATATTTTATTATTGACCTACTTTTAAGCATTTTTCTTAGCATTATGTGATTTTATTTATGCATTTACTTAAATATAAAATATTACTCGCATACAAACAGAAAAATTAAAACAGATCTAATCACCAAGGCACACAAGCATCCAAACCCATTGCCATCACACCCCAGATAGTTTGATTACAACTTAGGAATATAATAAAAAACACCTCTGTAGTGATCTGAAATTAACAGACATAAGTCCATAATCTAGATGACCCAGATTTTGAAATAGAAACAGTTAAAAAAATGCAACCACAGATCTGAAATACATCTGAGATCAACCTCACATCTGAAATAGAAACAGTTAAAAAAAAATAAACATAATATACTAAAACAAAAAATGCATTCGAAAAAAGTGGGTAAGAAAAGGAAATAGTTAAATGCAGGATAATGGTTAAAAAATATACACCACAAATTGTAAAACTTTTGAGCGTCCAGCAGCAGTGATAGATGTATCCAAATGCCATTCCTTTGAATTTACCTGTTAATTTTGGCAATGTATTAAAAGTCAAAATTTCACAAATAATAGTAGAAATGCAACTTTAAGAAGCATTGGAACAACTGAACAAGATGACCTAAAACAATCTTTCAGCAGATTTTGCTGCTAAACATAGAAACAAAAAAGACCCTAAATTATAAAATTTACTTGGAAATAAATAGACACAACATTAATATAGTAGAAAATGATAAAACGTACTAAAAAAAAGTATTCAACATAAGACAGTGAAAATTCAAAACATTCATCTTGCTGAAAGTACACAATATGCTTTACAAATAGAAGATGAATATGGGTATGTTCAATCTCTATATCATTAGACAAGATGTTCTTATCATTGAAAGTATCAGCAATGTATCAACAGATTTATCATTTCATTAGGCCCCCATAGGAATAAACATATTAGTTGCTATATATCCATTAGATCAATGGATAAAATTAACGATGTTTTATTGTCAAAAAAGAGTGAATTGGACGACATCTTATCTAGCATTTTGAACAGAAATATGGTTGTAGTGTATTTTCTAAGACATTTCAATGTAAGACAATTTGCTTGGGTTGTTGCATATTAATTAGTTATTTTACTTTTTTATTCATTTTTGACATTTATATGTTCCAATTTCTATAAAAATTGCTTTTTGTGTATAAAAGTTATTATGCATTCTTATTTTTCATATACACACATTTATTTATTAGAAGGTAGAAACATTTCACCAATGTCACAAAAATAATATTATCATTTTTTGAGCATTGACCACAATTTGAAATTTGACCCATAGAAACCTTTTTGAAATAAATGTTCAATACTCCATTATTAATCTCCAACCAATTAGTTGTACTTTTTCTCATGTGAGTGTCGATGTTATAATAGTGTTGCCCCATCAATGTCTTATGCTACAAGATTAGTTTTGATGGTGGACAATATTAACCTGTTATCTTTATTGGATGATTGATGATAATTATACTAGTATTTGTAAAAGTGTGCTTGCATAAGCCTTTTAATATATATAGCATTCACATATTTATTGAGTCTAATGATATCAACAACAAAACCTATTAGTATATACAGGTATTTGTATGGAGACTAAGTGTAATGATGTTAATAACAAAATAATTTGCTAATACTTCTAGTTGGTGCCTATCTATTATTATCTCAGTGTTTATTTTATTATAAATTAATTACATGTGATTTTGTTGCAAGCTATATGGTCTAGTTTGAGGGAGAATGTTAGAGTTTATGTTGTAAGTGAGTTTAGTCCCACATTGTTAGAGTTATATTTGTCCCTTCTATGTAGATTTTATATATAAAGACATGGTTTGCTTATGAATGATATATAACTTCCACCCCATTTATTATATTCCAACAGGAACTTTAAGATCAAGGACTAATACTTACTTTATTGAAATGAAAATTTCACATATATCTATAATCTCCAAACAAATTAATTTATATGATTACTTCAACATTCTTATGTATTTATAAAGAGATATAAAGAGCACTACTAAAGAAGTTTCCTAAAAACATCCTAAGAAACATGACTTGCATATTCTAAATTGAAGAAGCATACAATTGACTTGCATATAATGTTACGAATTATTTGGTAAAAATTTTCATCAATGTAAAGTAGTAAACTTATGACTTATGGTTATAATAAGATTGTTGTGATAGACCCACAAACGTTTTTGTGAACAAGGCCAAGCTACGTTGGAATGGCTATTCATTCAAACAAGAAGGCACCTAGGTGTGTAAATATATGTTTTTTATTTGTATGTATATATATAAAGATAATTACGCATAATTTTAGCTCTATTGTATTCCAAACAACATTGGAATACATAAATTTTCTTAAGGTACTATATAAATATGAAGTGCAATGATACTAATATGTATATTTCAGAAATACATATCATCATATATTTCAATAATATTCCATTAAAAGGTATATATATAAGTTTCCACAATAAAAAACCTTAAAAATATCTATATGTTTAATTTATAAACGGAACCAATAGAAGATCCCCCTAATACAAAGGCAAGACAGGAAATCCATGCAATACCAAATCACACCTAGCACCTACCTGGATAAATATGCTTTGTAGATTGATTTCCAAGATAAAAAATTATTGAACTTTAAATATTTTGTAGAAAGAGATGGAGTTGACAAGCATTTTACAATTTTGAAGTACAAGGGCATTACGACATACAAAGAAAGGAAGATCTCCTGTACTGAATATGTAGCTCTTTAAGGTGTTATCCCAATAAGAAAATGATGACTTGGGAGTATGGAACAAAACCTATCCAGAGCAAAAATGCACCAAAAGAAATAGTGTTAAACCAAAATAATAGTTGATAATTTGTCAGTAGTCTCTTTTCTCTGCAAAATGCAATGATTACCTGACTTTCTACCTTGATATCAGCTAGTGGTGACAATGACTCAATTATCAAGCCCAACATTCCTTCACCAATATTCTTGAAGTCCCTACAAGATAAAGAAGCATGCAAGCTAGTTAGCAAAAACATGAGAAATAAGTTGAAAGATACCATGAAAACTGACATCACAACAATTTTAGCTAGAGCAAAGGAGAAGGTAAACAAAAATATAAAATGATTATCACAACAGTGTTGCTTCTCACCCAATTTTCCTTCCTTCAAATTTTTTTGGCAAGAGCAAGCTCTCGCAAAGCATATTCAAGGTAAATCTAAGTTATCATAGCAATACCGATTCTGTTGTACTTGAGATAAACAACCAACATCTTCTTTATTTAGATTACTAAAAGAAAAAAGTCTTGAAGTAAATAAATCTTGTAAGCAAAGTCATAGGCCCCATTTGGTTCAGCATTTTTGGCCAAGAATCACCAAAAAATCCATGGATAAATAAGCCAGCCCAAACATAAAACACTATGTATCAACGTAATGCATCTACACCAGCATTAAAAATGACAATAAAAGCATAGCTTATTGTTTATGCTGCCAAAGATAACCTGAAACAAATGCACCAATAGTTTGGAATGTTTATAAAAGTACGTGAAACAACAATATATCAGATTGAAGCTTGTGCAACGTATTTTAACATGCAACCCATCCATGTGTCTTCTTAGTGTCACATACGGCAGTCTTGAGAATATATCCTTCCCATACTTCAAATTTTACTTCATTTAAAATTTACTTTTCAACGATATTCCAAACTTCATCGGAAGAAACAAAAATTTGACTCCATAGCAGGTTCTAAAACTCAAAATTCAAAAATAATGTCTTAAATAGACTTCCACCAGCTTCCTCGATGTTACCAGGCTGCAAACAATGTACCCATCAATGATAGACATTCTGAACCACGAGTGACCTAATTAGAAGTTAAATCCACGATTCTAAGTTTCTGGAACTGAGCAGAACGAGAAGAGGGCAGATTTGGAGTAGGATGTTGAAATGCCCCTTGCCTGGATTCCAGGCTTCTTCGATAAGAAAAGAAACATGCAGAATATAAATTCCTAGGATTTAGACACAGCAAAAATTCTCACCAGTCATAAAGCCAATCATTAGGGTTTGCATTCAGGAGGCTGAACGAAAGAGTAAGACTCCCATCCAAACCAACGGGCATGAACTCCTCCTTGTTGACTCCATCCGTTCCATCAGCACTCACCTCTCCTCCTCCACGTATGAAAACCTCGACAAACACCTTGGCAATAACCTCAACCAGCTCCGTTCCCGAGACGTCCCCAACAATCCAAGCATGTCGATGCTTCCCGACCACGATACCAAACCTTCCATCCACCTCCTTAAGCGGTGGAGCTACCACCACACTATAAACTCTTCCACCAATGGCATCCCGACACTCTCCGTCCCCGTTCAACGCCTTCTCCAACAACTCATCAATAACGTCGTCCTCACCTCCAACGCCCACCCTCACCTCACCACCTGCCCCCAAAGCCCCGCACCGCCATAGGCACCGATCCGAGCCGTTCAAGCTACGATCGCATCCCTCCGCTCCAGCATCAACAACCACGGCAACATCGGCGACGGCGCAGGAACCACACTGTACCGGCTCCGCAGCAGAGATCAGGGCCGTCACCCTCTCGAAGATCGCGTGGGAAAGGTCTCCAGGTGCGCCTTCATGCCGGAGGAAGACAGCCTGGAGTCGACAAGGCGGGGGCTGGGGGTACAGGCGGCGGAAAGGCAGCGGCGACCGGTGAATCTCGGTGGACTTGAGGAGGAAGGGAAGAGCGAGGGCGAAGGAGGAGAGGACGGTGAGCGTGATGATGAGGCGCTTCTTGCCTGGCTTTGTGGGACGCGTGGTGCTTGTGCCGACATGGGGATCGTTGGGAGGTTCGTCGGAGCTCTCCGCCATCGCTGTCCGTCGTCGCGGGTGTGATCCGCCGGCGACTACTTTCTCTCTCTCTCGTTATATATACATACACTGGGAAAGAGAAATGACACTTTTATAGTATTTTTTTATATAATTTAGATTAAATTTAGTTAAATGTATGAAATAATTTTATATAATTACGTAACTATATTATAATGTATTTATAATTATTTTTATAATATTTTGATAAATATTATTTTATTTAATTACTTTATAACTATATAAATAGTTAATCAAATTTAATTTAAATTATCTAGAAGTAACATAAATAATATTCCAGTGGTACAATCTGTTTATTTTTTTATTTTTTTAATAAACCAGAAAAATATTAATATTTACTAAATTACGTAGACATTTAAATTTAGTTAAATAAATAATTATCAGATGTTATTAAATTATGTATTTTATATTAGATAAATACTTAAAATTTAATTTCATCGTAGATAATTACAACTTTCTTATTTCTTAGAAAGTATCTAGTTGACGAACATTTAAACAGTATTGTCAAATGTGTTCTTAATAAATTAACGTTTCTTTATGTACTTTTAAAAAAAAAAAATCTTAAAATATCATTTATCGGTAACTTGCAAAATGATATATGATATAAGTAGATAAAAGGACTATACCAAAACCTAACGATAAAATAAATTGTAGAAAATGTGTCTAATAAGACTACATGAAAACTAGTAACGTATTTAAAATAAAAACCTGTCTTAGAAAACTATTAAATGAAAAAGATGTTTGAAAAAAGATAAGGTTTCCGAAAGAAAGACAATGATGTCGATAACATAAGATCAAAATAGTTGACTTCAATCCAGTATAAGAGTAAAATCACTGACAAAGTTTGTTAGCGTAATATCTGCTAATTGCCCCATTAATCTAATTTTAATAAATTGATTTCTCATGTTAACGTCCAGCGGGTAATTGTAATTTTTTCTTTTTCAAATAATGATGGGCGGGAATGTTTTTTTACAATTTGTTATAGAAAATTTTATTACATTAGTGAATTTTTATATTTAAGATCTTAAATTTTAAATCTTTTAAATATAAGATATCTCTGTTTGCTTTGGTTTGTTGTAATATTTTTTACAACCAATTTTTTATAAATTTTTACTAACAAAATTTTTATATTACAATTTATTATAGAATTCTAATTCATTTATTTTACTACTTTTAATCAACTATTTAAAATTATTAAAATTAATTATACAATAAATAACTTTACAACAGATACATCTTCAAAAAAAATTGTGCTTTTAAAAATAATAAAAAATAATAAATTAAAATTTTTACTATTTCTTATTTTAAATATTTTTAAAATAAAAATATTTTTAAAATTTTTTTCATTAATTTTTAAAATACACATATTCTTCCTAAAATTCAAAAAAAAGCGATGTCTAGGTTGGTGAGGCTACTGTGTATGATTGATTGCTAGATGATTGATGTCGGAGAAAGCAATGCTCCTACGGTCATGTGAAGCGTGCAGTCTTGTAAATGTAATTATAATTCATCGGATGTCGGGTGTATTTGTTGTTGGGGTAAAATTAAATAAGTTAAAATTTATATTTTTAAAAAATTATATAAATATTTTTTTTAATATAAAATATTAAAATTATTTAATAAATATTAATATGAAAAATATGAAAATAAATTAAACCTAAAAATGTTACGGTGTCATCTCATCCCATCGTCCAAACGTATCTAACAAGATGTAACGGTGATGAATATAAAAATATAGTCTATTTTAATCGGGTAAATGTACTACTCTAAGGTAGTTTATATCTTTCAGAAATGAGTACTTTTTTTTATTAAAATATTAAAAATTTAGAATATTTTTAATTATTTTAAAATTAAATATAAATTTTCTTATATTTTTATAAGATATATAAATGGTCTCGTATACTTTTTTATTTTCAAATCTTTAAAATTTTAATAATATTATTATTGATTTTTAAAAGGTACAAATTCTCGTTAATTTAAAAATGTTGGTTTTAACTTTAACCTTGTCAAAATAAAATAAGACGTAAAAATATTTCAACGAATGCTATTTTGTAGGTAATTTTAATTATGGCATATAAAATGAAAATAAGTCTAAAGTTGATAAAGTATATAGTTTAGGTAGGTTCGAAGTTTATAATTTTTAGATTGACATTGATTTTAAGATAAGAAAATGTTTTTTTTATTTTGTTGATATATATAATAAAAATCATTATTTTTATTATACTATTTTTTAAAATACATATAACAATTTTGTAAATCTCATTCTCAAATGAAATTTAAGAACTTAGGTTACATTTGTTTATAATTTCAATTTTAATTTTAGTTCCAACTTTTGTATTGCAATTGAAGTTATTTAAAGTTATTAGTTAAAACTAAAGTTGTGTTTTGCTTGAAGTTTTTTAGAAGTTGATTTCAATTATTATTGATTGTACAATGTAATGTTATTCGTTAATACGGTAACAATTTTAATTATAAATATTATATATTGTTGAAGTTATTCTCAAACAAACATAAACTAAGATTACAATATTACGTTTGTTTACATTAATTTTCAACTTTCATTGGTATTGAAAGTTGAAGTTGTTGACAATATTGTTTGGTAAAACTTAACAAGTCAAGAGTTCATATATTTTAAGTCAATACGATTTTTGAGATAAGAAAATTTTATTATTTTATTATTTAATAGTTACAATAAAAATATTTATTTTTATTATATTATTTATTAAAATATATCCTCGATAAAAATCCATACAAATTTTATTCACAAATGTGGTCTATAATATAAAGAACTAGAGTTAATTTCAATCACTGTTTATTGAATTGTAATTTAAAATTGACTCAAAACTATCTTTGAATAGTTCTCACTTGAAGTTATTTAACTTTAAAGTGAAATAAATAAAATATCCTTATTATATTTATCGTAATTACTTTATTTATATTATAAATAAAGTCATAACAATACTATTATAAATAAAGTGATTAAAAAATAAATAAAAAATTTACGTCAACAAAAACTTGTTATCACAGCATGTGTTATTTTTTAAAGTAATATTATTTTAGTGAACAAATAAAAAATAATTTTTTTATTTATTAATTTTTCTTAAATATATATTTAAAATATTAAAATTAAAAATTAGACTATTTAATAAACACGTATCTATCGACATCTTAATTTTCAGACTCACCAAGCTTACATATTCAAGTTCTCGTAATGACCTATTAGGTTGTTGAAGTCCAATTGTTATCATATTTTATAGACTTAGACTCTTAAAGCTTATTATTATAACAATACCTATTAGATGTCTATTTATTCTTTCTAAAAAAAGTCACATTCCTCTCTAGACCAATAAAATTCATTTGCTTCTTTACTTGCTTAATTTGAGTCTAAAAATGCTATATCTATGTGAAAAATTTACTCCGAACTCTTTGTTTAAATCTTAAGTGAGTCTTAACTCTTAGACATAACGTCATTTGCATGTAAACATGTATCATATAGATTTTCCTAATGTAACATTCATTTAAACTAAGTGGTGATTATTTATTAGGTTCCAAAGACCCATTTACTCTGATACAACTTACTTAAGTCTTTAAAGGATGCTACTTATCTTCTCAAAATTCATAGGTTTAATTTAAAATATTTTACGTGACAAAAACCTAACTTATTCTATGATACTAGAAAAATCTACGTTACATCCTGTATACAACTTTTATTTATCAGAATTTTAATTTACCTTCACGGAAAATTAATTATTAATTCTGCCGAAAATAAATAAAATTATCTTGAACGAAAATAACCATTTTGGGATTGGGCGATTGGTGGAGCCACCCAAGCTGACTGACAGCCGATCACGTGCATTGTGATGTCATCAGGAGAGAGAGGGAAGATGAGTATTTTTTATTAATATTTAAATTAAAGGATATAATTATAAATCTATAAAAAAAAGTTATTTTTAATAGAAATTTAAACTTTAAATCTTTGTCAACGTTCACGTTAAAAGTCATTTTCAGAGGAATAGTGAGTGATTTTAAGATTAATATTGGATGAATGATATTTTGTGTGTATGTATCGATAAAAAGTAAAAATTATTGGTAAATTAAAATTTAATGTAATTATAATAAATTTTAAATGTATTCATATTTGTATAGTAATAAAATATAATTATTTAAAATATAAGAACGTTGATACGTTTGAAAAACAGAAAAAAAGTACAAAAAAATGTATTATAAAACCGTACTGACAATAGAATGATTCGAAAAATAACGAAAGTTAATTACTGATTACGTAGTGAGTGTTTGATTATTTTTAAATTTTTTGAAATTATTATGTTAAGATAATTTTATTATATTAGTAAATTATTTAAATTTAAAATCATGAATTTTAATAAAAAAATATTTATTTTATTCTTATTTTTAGAATTTTAATATATTAAATAAATATAATATATAAATAGTAATTTTATCAGTACATATATTTTCACCTTTTTTGTCTTCTTCCACCTCTATCTCCACATGTCACGCTTTGAAAATGTATCACCCCACCCCACCTCAATTCATCCTCATTGTCAAAAGGTACCTTAAACTTTTTATTTCTGAATAAAACCTTAACGCAGACAGAAATATTGGAAAAAAAAATTATATGGCCGACAATAATAAATTCTGAGTATGGTAGAATGTCACCAACTTTAATTATTTATTTATCATGATACGTGACGGAGAGGAGAAGGGATGGATGGACGACGGGAATCGATGGAACGCGCCGGAAAGTGTGCCGGCCGTGGTGTGTCCGTCCGATCGTCGGCGAAGGCGCCGGCTTCCGCCGTTAGAAGATGTCGAGAACCTCCAAGATGAATCCGTTGCAGAGGGGGCAGTTGCCACGGACGACCCAGAGCTCCCTGGAGCAGAGGCGGCAGAAGGTGTGGCCGCACGGTATGAAGGCCGCGCCTTTGCGCCGAACCATGCACACGCAGCAGACGTGGTGGTGAGCCGTGTTCTTCCCCGCCGCCCCCACGTCCATCGCCGTCGTTGCCCGCGAAATCATCCTCCCTTCGTCGTCGTCGTCTTCTTCTCCTTCTTCTGCGTCGTCGTCGTCGGCGAATCCTATCATCGCCGTCGCAAGCGCCGACGTTTCATGTCCACCGCCCCAGCCGCTGCTGTCGTTTTGCTCTAGCAACGTCATCAGAGAAGCTCTGATTGGCTCATCCTGCGTCATTATAACGTCATTCTTTGAAAATATAGCTCGACTTAAATAAAAATACCATTATTATAAAAATTAACTAATCGTTCAACAGTCTTACTTTATTTGAGACGAGAAGAGAAGAATAATCTGTAGATGAATAATTTTTAGATGAAGTTTAAATAGCAATAATGCAGTGAAAAAAAATTATTATTATCGAAAAATCTTGTCCGGTGAGGAATGACAGGAACGAGGAATCGTGGATGTGTGCGGCTGGAACACGTACCATTCTCTGCTCCGGCTGCCGTCCGACGGAGCCGCCTGGCCCGGAGTCAAGAACCGGCGGCTGATTTGGCGACGAGGGCCTGTTCGTTGCGTCCACAATGGCAACGGTTCCTGCCCCACCGAGAGAGGGCAGAGGTGGCGTCCTATCTTGGCCGTGGCCGTCGCTGATGGTGGTGGTGGTGGTGATGGTTGAAGTCGAACCACAGGTTGGGTTCGGCCAAACGGTTGTGGCGCGGCGTAGACGGTCCTTGAAGAACTTCCATCTGATTCTCTGGCTGCCACCGTGGCCTCCGCTGATAACGAGGCTCCGGGGGTCGTCCTCGTTGCGGATAATGTCGAGGAGTGTCCTTGTGTTGGCGGACGGCGGATTGGAGACGGTGGTAGAAGAGGAAGAGGGGGAGGGAAGATCTCGCTGGTTCTCGCAGGCAAGGATGGCGGCGAGAGTGACGGCGGTGTCCTGGCGGCGGATATCGTCCTCGCCTTCCCTTAACCTGAGTAGATCTCGGAGATTGGAGTGAACCAGTGACAATTGGTGGGACAGCGTTTGTCTCGGCCGAGTTGAGACCTCCATGATTTCCAAGAAATTCATGAATCTACTATTTGGAATCCACTCCCCCAATTCTTGTATTCCAGCAACAGAGGAGAAGAATTCGACCCACAGATCAACCCAAACCCAAATGAACTGGAATGACGAAACCGATTTCGACCCACAAATCAACCCAAACCCAAATGAACAGGAATGACGAACCCGATTTGGGTTCTTGCGGGAAGGAGAGAGAGAGAGAGAGAGATCTGGGAGGACAACAAACTAATAAGTAGGCGTGGTGAGGGACAGGAGGCATGTGGGTGGCATCGGTCACATCCAGAAGAAACAAAGAAGGACCGATTTGTTGAACAAAAGCTAAACACAGAGGCAGGAAAGAGAGAGAGAGAGAATGGGGTCACAGAGCTCGGCACTGCAAAGGGCCGGGGAAGAGAAGAAGAAGGAGGAGGGCATCCTCTGATCACCACTCGACCTCGACCATCCCTACTCCCTCCCCCCTTCCTTCCTTCATTGGATGGGACCAGACCAGAGAAGGAAGCGAAGAAAAGAAAGGGAGTGGGTGACCGGATGGAGCACGGTATCTTTTTTTCTTCTTTGTTTTTAATTTTCAGCGGTACTTTTAACTTGATATGTGATTTATATTTTTTAATTTATTTATTTTATTATTAAAATTATTATTATTATTATTATTATCTTAAAATTACTTACCTACAAATTATTTTTTTTCGCTCGTACGAAAGTAACGTGGGTAACGATTAATGTATATTTAGTGATAAAATGTTTTAATTTTGAATAGCGAATAATTAAAAAGTAAAGTCCTTTTGGGTGTGTTTGGGAAAGGGTTATTTTTAATTTTGGAATTTAGTTAGGATTGAAATTAAAGTTAATTTTGTAAATAAAGTTAGAATTACATAGTAATTTAGGTAATAAAAATTTATACGTTGAAATCTATATAGTAACAATGGTATGAATGTGATTTTAGAAGTTAGAAAAAGTTAAAATAAATGGATTAGAAAACTCAATCCTAACTATTTATATTATTTGAAGTTAAAACACGTTATCAAACACACTAACATTGATACAAAACTTTAGTTGTATTTATTTTATTTTTTGTAAGTTAATTTTATATAAATTTTCTCAATTTCTAAATTCTCATTGTACTACTTATCATAAAGCAACTCCACAAAGTTAACTCAATAATAAAAAAGTCAAAACATACAAAACCTCAATTTTAGAAATGATTAAGAGTACCTTTTTTAAAACTAAAATTAAAATTATATAAAAATTATTATTCTAATAAACAACCTTAACCTCTAAAGTATAAATTTTTTTACTTCTTTAAAAAACCACTGCAATACAATTTTTAAAATTAAAATAAATACACCTACGTAGATTATCCACCGCTTACTTACGGGAGATTTTTATTTTTGAAAATAATAAAAATTTTAACTTATTATTTTTTACTATTTCACGTAATTTCGTATTATTTTCAAAAGTACAGCCTTCGTTCACCTTCATGGGTAATTTTTGACATAATTTGTTATAAAAATTTGTTTAGTTGTCGAAAATGTCACTTTCGGTCTTCTGCTATAAATACTATTATTATTATGATTAAAAAATATAGGAATTGACTTTTTTAAAAAAACGGGCAGGATCAGAGTCGACGGATCGGAAAAAAAGGAGTCTTTAAAAAAAGACGCTGGCCTCGTGCACCGATCAACGGTCAAAATTGGTTGGCGGTCCGTTTAATAATAAAATGATGAGATCGATTTTTTTAATCTACTGATTTTTTTTTTAAATCCTTAAAATAACATAGATTTCATATCATCTTACATACTTTCTTTTTTTAAAATTAAATATAAAATAAAATACGATAATTTACTTCTCCAGCTCACCGTCATTTAACATTCTACTCGAGAAACGAACGAATTCTTTACTGGGTCTTTTTTTTTCACTTCCGTATTTTAAAGGTAGAAAAAAAAAAATTGAGAAAAAAATATATATTAAAAAATATAAATATCATCGTAAAATTAAAAATAAAAAAACCTAAAAAATTAAAAAACGAACGAATTCTTTAACGACTTTTGAAAATTTTGCACTTGCCAGGTTAAGGTTTTCTTATTTTAAGTCGGATCCGTCCTTTTTTAAAAATCCCATTCCACCGTTTGCCATGGATGGTGGGGTTGGTTGCTTGTGTCTTGAACATGATATATCAAAATTTAATAACGAGTTTGGAAATATTTTTATTATCTTATATATTTTTTACGTTATTATATTTTTACGTATAATAATTAAGGTTTTCTACGTACAGATGTATTGAATTAAAATTCGTCAACAATGAACATCGTAACCAAAATATATAGAGATATTTTTATCTGCTTAAATTTTCTCGTTATTTACGTTTTCCATGAATCTGAAATTTTCTATCGTTTTCACCATTTCCATGTACACCAGTAAAGTTAAACAACAGGTAATATGGTAAAACATTTGGGTGAAAATGTAAAAATTTAAAATTCAAATGCGTGGTGTCCACTGGGCCCCCCCGACTCGTACCTTCAAATTCCGGTACTAGCAGTGGGATTGCAACTGCCAACTGACACAACGTTTACTTTACACAGTGGCATAAGAGTAATTAAAAGAAAATGTCAGGGTAATCGAAACTATTGCGCTGCCACTTAAAGCCAGCTTTGGTAGTTGTAGGATTTATCTTGTCGGTTTTTTTCAAAACGGAATTCGAAAAGAATTGAGAGGGAAAGTAATTTCGTGAAATAAGTTGAAATTATATAATAATTTATATAATAATAATAATTTTAAAAATTAAAAAAAGAAAAAAAGTACTCACAAGAGTTGAAACTACAATCGAGACAATAAACTTTGAATTTCTAAAATGTGTAAATGCAAAAATTGGTTCAATTTTTGAAAAAATAGAAGCAAAATTATATGTGATGTTTGATTCATACGGAATAAAAATAATACAAATTCCATATTCTATGTTTTCATCATCAACAACATTTTGGAAATTATTAGATGACAAGGAAAATTATGTACTATCTAACATTTAGATATTACTCATTAATATTTATGGAATAAATATCTTAATATGCATGAATTTGATGTAATAGATCGATTTAAAAAATGAAATTTAGTATTTTTATCTTATTTTTAATATTTAAGGATATATTAATAATTTTAGCATCTTCAATAACTTAGATTTGTCAATTGAGCTCGCATAGTTTAGTATGGTTAAATCGTAATGACGTGATATAATTTGACAGATTATGCTTAAGCTATATTTTTGTATTTTTGTATCAATATGATGTGATCTACTTTCCACATGTAGGTTAGTACAACATACCATGAAAATAATTTTGTATTTTTTAAAAACTTTATATTTGTTTTAATATACTTTTGTTAAGTTATATACATTATATGTAATTTGATGATTTGAATTTGTTAGCAGATGATGCATGATTAATTTCACCTTTAACCATTTTTTTAGTATTTATATATTATATTAATGTCATATTAAATTTTAATAAAATAATAATTAAAAATTAAACTATATCGAACTAAATTCAAGACACGAACTCAAATGGACTATACCTAGACTGCTAGTTGAAAGATTAGGTACAGTATAACTCAATACGAATAATACTAGACTTAGTGTATTTTGGTAATGAGGTTTGATAAGATTTTTACTATATGAAAGTAGTGATGCATAATATTTTTATTAAATAGGATATGTGAATAATAATTATAGTAATTTCTTTTACTATAATAGTGCAATGTGAATTTTCGAAAATACCCTTACCTTTATTTTTTAAAAGTTTTCAATTTTTATTGTAATTTATGAAACATCAAAAAAAAAAAAGTTAAAATAAAAATATGATTCGTATCAATTGAAATAATAATGTCAAAAATAAATCATCATTACGATTCGTTTCATTGTTAAAAAAATAAATGTCGAAAAAGAAATATTATTCATTAATATTTCATTCAATAATATAAGTAATTTTTAAATATGTATATTTTATCATTATATTTTAAAAAATATGTTGTAAAATTTTTATTATATGATAATTTTTTAATAATATTGATATATGATATTTATTATTAAATAAATAAATTTTATCACGAAAGATAAGAGTTGTCAATGGGTCGTATTGGGTCAGCATGGTCAAATCATATCAGTCAATGGCACGACATAGATAATTATTCGTGCCGTGAGTTATGCTTGGGTCGAACCTTTAGTTAGTTCGTGTCGTATTATGTCGATACAAATTTCAGCATGAAATAGACACGACTTGGCTTAATACGAGATTACGATGTAGGCTGTTAGAGGAGGCGAGGGGGATGGCCGTGCAGGTTGGTGGGGGGAACGATTATTGGGTCGTGCAGGAGGGGGGGGCACTACTCATCGGGTCATGCGATTTACAGGTTGAATGGTCGCATGCATAGGTGGGCAAGCTAGGGAATTATGCTTGGGCTGGTCGTTGAGTCATTAGGTTAGTCACTAGGTCATTGAGTTGACAACTGAGTTATAACATCGGGTCTCAGGAAGAAGAGTCAAAAAGGAGAAAGTAAGATTGGAAGAATTAAAGAAGAAAAAAGAAGAAGAAATGAAGACCAGAAAAAGTAAAGAACTAAAGTTTAAAGTAAATATTAAATATATATAAATAATAAATTAATTAAAAAATTATATCAATTAATATCATTTCATGACATAAATAATATTTTTCATACCAATAAAATATTATATATCATACAAATATAATACAAATAATATCATATTAACACAAAATTCATATTGTACTGCATCGATACCTATAGAAAAATTTAGACTATTGATCTACCTGGCCCATTGACATGATAGCTTATCAATAAATATTTTAGATAAAGCTCATATCCAGCGCGCCATTGGATATACGCAACTTCCCTCCTCTCGGATCTGAATCGAAACGAGGATGGATCGCACATCCCTGTTCCGTGGCTCCATCCACCTCATCCTGCTCTTCCTTGCTGCCGCCGTCGTCTCGCTGCCGGCTGCTGTCTCCCAGGAGGTAGGTAACTTTCTCGGACCCGGGGACTCGCGTGTGCTTGAGTCGCTGATATTTCGTTCTTCTACCTTCAGGATGTTGATCGTGCGTCGGAGAAGGGGGAGAACACGTCCGTCCACCACGTGAAGACCCTAGATCGTAGCACCAGAGTCCGCATTTTTTTTAAAAAAGATTTTTATTATTGATTCCCGTTTCTCCCTCTTAATTTGTGCTTTTATTCGATGAAAAGTGGTTCTCTTTCCCGTTGAACCTTGCAGATGTTCCTGCGTACAATTGGAAAAGACGGAGGAAGTGATACTCTAAGCGACGGCAGTGGGCTGGGGTTATTCGACGCTTTCTTCGCCAGCTTTTCGATGATCCTCGTTAGCGAGGTGTTTTCCATATACTGCCATTTCCTTTTCATTTTTTGAATTTTGGATTTTCCATATGATGAAATATGGAATGTTCTTTCGAACTACTAGAAATTGTTGGTATATGTGCATTGGGTTTGCTGAATTAGATTGGTGACGAGACGTTTATAATTGCGGCCCTCATGGCAATGCGCCATCCTAAATCGACTGTTCTTTCTGGTGCGCTTACTGCCCTTGTCGTGATGACCGTATGCTACTGGACTCTACTCTTCTTTAGCCGTCCTTTCACTCGTCTTCTGTCTTCTACACACTTGTTTATTCTTCTGCTCGAATTTTTTGATGATGTTTTCAGGTTCTTTCAACCGGGCTTGGTAGGATAGTCCCTAACCTGATATCAAGGAAGCATACAAATAGCGCAGCCACGAGTACCATCTTTATGAACTTGGCATTGGTTTTTACTTTTTAAATGAATCACACCATACTGATATTATGATGCCTTATAATGCTCATATATGCTGGATATTAACCTGTCGAACCGTGACATTATATGAGATTACAACAGAATGATTTGTGTGTGCTGGTATTTTAGTCAGGTTTTTCTTCTATCAGCTCCATTCACAATGATATGTGACATTTTATTAGCTAAACAATAGGAAAATCAAGAAACTGGTTAAGACTTCACTAATCTAGGTTCTCTAAAGGTACTGCTGATAAACAATGCCAGACTAGTATACTAGCCACTCTGAATGTGAAAGCTTGATCTTTATAAGTTCCCAAATGGTTTGTTTGAGGTCTGATTTGGCAGGAAATTACTATTTTCACTAGCTTTCCCTTACTATTTTCACTAAGTTTCCCTCTTTTGGGTGAAAACTTTCTTCTTGCAGTACTCTATGCCTTCTTTGGACTGCGACTGCTTTACATTGCTTGGAAATCAGATTCAAAGGCATCACAGAAAAAGGAGATGGAAGAAGTATGCATTCCTTGTTTCCCTACAAATTTTATTCTCCATCAAATTCTTCAGGACTTGATAAATCAACGTCTATCTTCCTTTTTGTGTTCGAAGTATTTTAGTTTTTTGAGTGTAAATCTTCGGTGCTATAGTTTCAGTTCTTCCAAAATCAACAGGACTTGTGTGATGTACCAAACATGTTGTTCATTGCTGTATAGAACACATGGATTTGCAATGCCTCCACTCCAAAATTCTAAGATACTGTTCAATGACTTTGTATTGCATGTCATCCCTTATCATTTATTGTGGTCCATTTTGTTCCTTCTCTTGTCATTCTAAGTGATTCTCCCATATATCTTTGTTTTTTAACTTCCTTTGCATAATTTTTCCTCCCTCACTCATTTTTCTAGCTTAACTCTATGCTACTATTGAAAAATATATACTTTTGCTTGCTGCATTTGGTGTAGTGTTTATGTATATGAAACTTTTGCTGTGTAAGATCATATGATATGCAAGTGGTTTTTCACTAATTTAATTTGGTGTAGTCACACAAAGGCAATCAACTTGCAGCAGGTAGGGACTTGTTGTTGTATAGGTGTGTTAAAAATGTTTTTCTGTTTTGATGAGAGAAACATTTCCATATTTGCAGAAAATCTAGAAAATTACAAGATAAGTAATATATGGAAACATTATACCAGACACTATTATTTACCACCAAAAAATCTTGGAAGACAATTGCATCTAAATGAACTTTGCTAATGCTCCACAATAACTAGCATGGATCATCATACTTTAGGAAGCTTAGAGTAACAAAATCCCATGTGTTATTGAACACCCTATTGTTCTTGATTACATCAAGGGGACGAAATTTTTTTCTATTTCTCATTTCTTCCCCAAGCTTATCAACAACTTAACATTTAGCAGATTCATTACCCTTGCAACAAGCATATTTGTTTCTATTTCACATTTTTTTTGAGATTGAATAATTTTAAAGGGACTATCCATTCTCCTTCTGCATCTATTGCATGATAGGCTGTTTGGACTTTTAGATTCCTTCACCATTTATTGACCATGGAAACCCACATTATAATTCCCTTTATGTAAGTTAAAATTTATTCTGTCTCATTGAGCAAAACTTTGGATCTAAGTGCATAACAATAGGGTCTATTAGTAACCATCCCAAGTAGTGTCATACCCCCTGTTTTTTCGAATAGGGTGAGGGTGATTCTTGTTGATGGATTAGATCCAACCAGAGTTACAAAAGGGAGTGATCAAGAAGATCAATTTCACCGGGAAGTCATGCTCAGTGGCGATTTCAATATATCATAGAGCTGACTTCATATGTCACTGCCACTCTGCAGTCTGTTAAAGACCATCTCATTGCAAGTAAATCCAAATGCCCCAGCATGTCACATGAATTTCCTGAATAAGTCTTGTGCGTACTTCCCTTTGAACCTTCGATCATCCCAAGATAGCAGCTCTTGTTTATGAAACCAATCAATGAGAAGGTCCCACTCTTCCGTTGGAACTTGGAAGCTTCACAACAATCCACAACTTTCTAGTGGGAATCTAGAAACATAGATTCTTCAAGCAAGTCTCTGGATTTCAGTTTATGATGTCATTTGTCCCCAAAGAGATGGGTTCTGATTGAAACTGGACTGATTATAGAGCTAGAGGTCAGAGCTAAATCCTATATTCTAGCTCTCTAAAACGTTCCAAGTTTCCTCACTTGTTCTCTCTATTGGAGAGCTGTGCTTGCAAAATCTCCCTTAACTTTCTGAAGCATACTCTTGGACAATCTTGCTGTCTAAATTGGCTGCCCTTGGTGTCATCACTAGCATCATCTGACGATGTTTCTGACAATGCACTGATATTGGGGCCAAACTATTAGGTTTTGGCCCCATCATCATGTTATCATGTGTTGAAGACTTGTAATACCTATCATTCATTGGTAATACAAGATGGTTCAAATCTTAGTGTATGTCATGATTTACAATGAAGCAAATTGGACTGAGAAAGAAGCATGATGTTATTTAGTTATGCAAACATTCAGATAATAAACCCTTCCATGGGTTTCCTGCTTATGAAGCTATCTTTGAGGCTAGAAGGGAGTGCCAACATCATCAATGCTTCTACCACAACATCATTCAACTTTTTCATGCTCTCACACCCACTATTTTTCTAAACTTTTTTGTCCATGTCAATCTTTTATTGGTCTCGTACTGTTTAACTGGAAGTGTTTAAATAATCTCTTCAGTAAACTAACGGACCCACAATCCCTCTTCGGAACATTTTGAAATCTGTATTGTTTTTTTTTGGATTGGGGGGGGGGGGTATTCAGTTTCACATTTACGTTTCTTTATTGATGGATAGACTGGCAAATACAACTATGCAGCTCAGCGAGCAAAAAGAAGATTTAAAATACATCAAAGCTGTTACTAGATATTACAGGAGTTTTTACACTTTAATGCGTCATATAATATTAATGTAAGATATTTTGAAAATATCTTAGGTTGAAGAAAAGCTTGAGTCAGGGCAAGGGAAAACAGTACTTCGGCGATTCTTTTCAAGATTCTGTACACCAATTTTCTTAGAGGTAATATTCATTTTGTTGCCACTGAGGGAGCCTGCAGTCTTCAGCTTATGTCACTTAGCACGTAGCATTTTATATTCTCCTTTTTTATATGTTGTTTCATCTGCATCGAGCAGGAAATAATCTTTTGCTATCTAAAACTTTTTTTTCTTGGTACCTTTTTGAGTTTGAATGACCTTTTTCTTGGTCATCTGCTGCAGTCTTTTATCTTAACATTTATTGCTGAATGGGGAGATCGTAGCCAGATAGCTACCATAGCGGTAAAACTTTTCCAATTTCATTATTTGCGTTGCACTGAATTTTTTATCAGTGGCTATTCTGCAGACATGCATGATATTTTTTTCTTTTTACTTTTGCAAGTGGTTTTGATCATAAGAATTTAAACTCTAAAGGACGGTTCTTAATTAATGGTATTAATTATGGAAAAAAAATTAGTTAAAATAAGAATGCTAATATCGCACATTTTAACCAGCTGAAAGCTGAAAATGGTTGACATATTTGTAAATGAAGATATAAGCAGAGCTGGGTATATTGGATATAATGATTTGTACCCACCAAGCTAAGTGAAATTAGATGTCGATTTCTTTTACATGCATCAAGCAAGAATCTTTTATCTCATTGATCGCGGTCCCACATTACCATTTGTCCCTACTGCTGTGGCCTGATTTCAGTTGGCAACCCACAAGAATGCTGTGGGAGTTGCTGTAGGAGCAACGATAGGGCACACAATATGCACATCACTTGCTGTGGTGGGTGGAAGTATCTTGGCTTCCAAGATCTCACAGCGTACGGTTGCTACAATTGGTGGCCTACTATTCGTTGGGTTTTCTCTATCGTCGTACTTCTACCCACCATTGTAACTATAACCTCGAGTTGCAGAGAAAGCCTAAACAACATGATTGCCTACACAATTCCAATACCATGGGAGTCTCTCGGCAAGCAGGGACGTCTCCCTCTCTGTTTAACCATTTTATCATTGTTTTCGAGTCAACGGAAGATCTTCAATTGTTATTTTTGTATGATGCAATAATTTAATCTGCATTATTTTGGAAAATTCTATGGTGTCCAATGTTGTCTCTTGAAACAAGAATTACCAACTGGTTGTTATAAGATTTCACCATCTATGTTTGGTCTCAATTTTCCCGACCTTGATGTATTTATAGATATGTAGATTTTGGCATTGAGACTGCCGTATTTGATTCATTCTCTTGTTTGTCATGAGATTGAATTAGTTTCGACTTTAATCTTTGAGATCATTTACAACATTAACAGGTACTTGGTTCTAAATTGAGCTTCAAATTTTTTGTGTGGGAATCCATTTAAAATTTCAGCAAAAACTGGTTTGGGAAAAGTATTGATTCTGCATTCTTTAGTGGCCACTCTTATTTAGTTTAAAAGTGACGTTGATTTGGTACTTGGATAATTGAATCAACTTTTACAGCAGAGTTAGTTGTAACTTGTATTCTACAAAGAGGCGGTTGGGACTGTAGTTGTAACTTTACTAACGGTAGGTGTTGTCAAGCTCCTCATAAATTCACGAGTGGGTTTACAGGAGTAGGTTTCACCTTAATAAAAAAATTTTAAATGTGAGAGCACCTACAGTCTGCTACATTTATACTTTTTCATTCTACAAATTATGGAATTATTGCCAAAGTTCTAATTCAAGTCACTATTATTATAAAAGATGAACCATTTATGCAGCTGTCTGAAAATCAGTTCTGGGTTTGTCAATATCTAACTATTTATGCAAAGAACCGACATATTTACTTAAAATTTTCACACTAAAAAAACTAGCATTCCAAAGTTTAATAGCTGAAAGAATACCAAAAGAGAAATTTATATGCCTGCCTATCACACCTAGAACCAAGGTTCTTGATCTAAACAAAAATCACACCACAACAATAGGGAAAAGTGCCTCCTCCAGCACTTTCTTGATGGCCAGATCCTAAATTACTAGTTTGCAAGGGAGCTGTGGGCAAGTTTGTTTTCTTCCACAAGGGAAAAGTGCCTTTGCGTTGTGCAAAAGGCACTGCTTGTTTTGGATATGTTAGCAATGCTTTATTTTCTTAAAATGAGTGTCTTATAAGATGAAATGAAATCAATTATTGTGTAGTGGTAGGAATATGAATGCAAAAAAATATATTATCATTTCGTTGTTTTTAACAATGCTGCAATTCTTTTTCTACACCGGTTATGGATTATCTCATCAGGCATGTGGATGAGGTCCCACTTACAGCACTGCTACTGCTGCTGCTTCAATCATGGAAGAATCTCATTTTTATGAGTCATGTTATCAAATCATATGCACTGGGAAGATGATCTGTAGACACCCATATCCACTGACTGCAACAAATGGCTCTGGAATCTTACTGCAATATTTCACTTGATATGAGAGTCTTTTTCACACACTATAATAATTTATTGTTTTTTAAGAAGAGTGAGACTCACAATCTCTTCTAATGTTCCAATATTAGAGGATATCATTATGAAAAAAGCAAGCTTTTTTTTTTGGCTAATGGTATGTTTGGCTGATTTACATAGATTTACAATATTTGAATTTTTATAAATATAAACTTTGAAATTTAAATGTAAGTAAATGGTTTTTTGAGACATCACTTAACTAATTAAATGTGAGCTTAAATTATAAAATTAAGTTTATATAATATCATAATTGGTTTAAATTTGGTTACAAAACATTGTAATTTACTTAAGTAACATTGATTACAGTACAAGTAAGATTACAAGTAAGATTACAACCAACTAAACAAATCCTAGGTTCTTTTTTGATTTCCATGATTATTTCTCATAAAAGTATTCTTAGAGAGGTACCTTCAGGAATTTTTCATGAGACACATTTTTAGCTATTCTCTAAATTAAAATATAATTATATAATTAGTTAATTCACAGTATAATAAACTACTTCATTTTAAAATTTCACCTTTATCTGAACCACAGCCGTTAATTTTTTCATTCAAAAATCAAAGGTTGAAATTCGTCAAAAATTTATCAATTTCAATACCTTAAGATCAAGAATCAATGTATACTTCCTTCAATTCAAGTAAAATTCTTATCATGTATTTGTAATCACCTAATGCTAATATCCATACAATTACATTTATCCTCTATATAATAATAAGTGATCAGGTAAAAGTACCAAAGTAATTACCGCCTTTTATTTGTTCCTTTTGTTATTTCCAATCTCCTGTTGCTTATTATATGCTTGTTCTGTTTTTTTTTTAAATATTCCCGTGAGCTTTTTTGATTTGTAATTCTTTTCTCAGCTGTGACTTCATAGTTAAGGATTATTTAATTACCTTTTCATCAAACAAAAAAAGGTACCAAAGGCAAACCACCTAATTTTTTATTCACAGGAAAGAAGAAAAGAAGAGGAGTACCTGGCCTTCTCTTGACTCCATCAATCTTCCAACCATAAATTTTCCTCACATCCATCCCTTAAAAAGTTTGAAAGATATCAAAGGTGTACCTTGTCTTCCAAGGGACACCAACAACTATACTGTGAATGACCCACAAATATTCTCTGCTCTTGCAGTG
Source organism: Amphibolis antarctica (assembly GCA_024699675.1). Taxonomy (NCBI): domain Eukaryota; kingdom Viridiplantae; phylum Streptophyta; class Magnoliopsida; order Alismatales; family Cymodoceaceae; genus Amphibolis; species Amphibolis antarctica. The sequence continues at coordinate 53,253 of JAMKPZ010000344.1, read as the reverse complement.
TTGGCTTAACAAAAGTATTATTTATCAGTGGCCATTCAGCCCTGCTTACAACCATTTTATAATTCTGTCACCAATGATGACCATGTTTGTGCCTTCATATTTACAAGAACATTACTGTTTAACTTAAATCTAGGTCACAGGTTCTCTTCATCAGGAATGATAATCAATCATGTTGGTATCTTCAAATTTTTACAAGATTGTCGTTTGACTATTTCATTCAATCCGTCTTCCACTATTGTTTTTGGCAATGGATTGACCGTTGACGTATTTCGATTGATTAACCTGGTTCGATCTGTCTTTCACAATTGCTCCTATGGTTGATGTTCCTACCCTAATTCAAACGTCTACCATCACTACTCCTCTGCTATCTCTTCTTGTTGGACCGACCTCCCCCCAATCGAAGATATCATTTGAGTTTTTCATCTTATTTTTTTGTGTGGCAACATTTTTTGATCTGCTTGTGTTTATTTTGTGACTTCTTTTAGACCTAACATTCCTAAGATTCCTTTTTCCTCTGTGAGTTTGTGGATTTACAATCTCACTTTTATTAGATTTTAATATATTACCCTACTCGCTAAAAATAAATAATGATTTTATTCAATCTTTAACCATTAAAATGATATCCATGAGGGACATTCCTTAACGTTCAAAAGTCTTAAGCTTTAAATCTACTTCATTCAATCTTTTTTCAGAAAGAAAGAAAAGAAAAGTCTAATGCTTCGCATCAAAGCCAACTGCTTCAACCCAATCAATACAATATACATACATACATATATATATATATAGATATATGTCTAAACTTAAGTTATTCTTTTAAATTTTTACTCTCTCTATTAAAATAAAATAATTTGATAATTTTGATGTTCTAATTTAGAGGTAAAAAGATTTAAAAGAGAAGGAGAGAAGATAATAAGAATAAATCTTGATACATTCTCACCCAGATTAAATACTTATAAAATTAAATTTATATATATATATATATATACACACACACATACACACACACTCTCTCTAGATATATACATTATATATATATATATATTTCCTGCATGAATAATATACGTTAAAATTAGTCTTCATATTCAAATCGACTATTTTAAGTATATTTACTATTATTAGATTTCAAATTTCAAAACAATATTACTTACTTACTTTGCTTATTTTTTTATTAAGATACGTCAATCCTTTTCTCATTTCATATTGAAATACAGAAAATATATTCCTTGTATAACTTGCAGCCTGTATTTCAATTGAGGTAGAGAATAAAAGTGTCAGCTTTGTTGTCAAAGTAATTAAGTTTTTATGTTCATCGAATTGACATCTTGTTTTCAATGCTCTATCATATTGGAAAACAAATTCTGAAATAAGAGTATGAGAATGCATGTATCTATCAAAAAATGCATTTACGCTCTCAGATCTTTAACTTGTGTTCATGTTTGCCATAAATATATCATTCATATAGTATGAAATCCAATGATGTCGGATGGTATATATGTAATTCAGTCAAGAGTTACCATACAGTGTTGGATATTTAACTGTCAATAAGTCTCACTCCTTTTCAAACTCTTGAGGGGTCCTTGCACCATATATACATTTATTGTAATTAACCTTGAAGTTGATATCAGTGCGTATCTCTGGGATATGACCAATGATATTTTAGCCAATATGCCAAAAATAATAACGATGTACAGAATTTAGAAAAATTACAGGAATAACTACATATATTGCATGATCTTGATTTGTAATAATGACCTTTGGATTCTTACAATATATGCAAGTTTGGAATGTACTAAACAACCAATGAAATGTTTCTTTTGTCGTAAAACACACTTAAACAATGTAGACTGCTTGTAGTGATTTACTTCAGTAAATGATACAAAAGGCATGTTAAAATTATTGGTTCTATAAGTGATGTCAAAAAAAACCATATCTCCAAACTTCATATATGCTTCATGAGCTTTGCCATTAGCTCAGAAGACACTTTTGATTGTATGATCTTTATCTAATTCAAAACAGAAAAAATAATTTAGATCCTTGTGACTTTGTTATTGAAAATACTTTACTACTGTCATACATTCCTTACCCATATTATTCTTTCGCCTAGTCCTGTTAAGGTGAATAACTTGATTAGGACTAATATTTTGCTGTGACATATTTGAAAGAACATGTGCTGCTTTGGAAGGTTCAATGTCACATTCTGAAAGGGTATTCAGTAACTCTTTTGATACAGATGATATTTTTTTATGAGATCTTAACATCTTCAATTTTATAGGTGATACAAGAATATGATTATGCTCCTTGACAAATCTCTCAACAACTCATATATTTAATTCATTGCTTATCACATAAAACCTTGTAGGACAACCCTCTTAAATGTCTCATTGCCCGTCCACATCTCTTCCCAAGTAACGTTTGTTATTCATGTCTTTATGTTTCTCTTTATAACAAACAAAGTTACGTGTTATTAATTCTCCACTGACTTTTGATTTTCTGAACCAACTTATTCTAATAGCAAAATCTTTCTTCATTGCATATGCATTATAAAAATTATATGCATCATTCTCAAAAGAAAATCTTATGGCATGGTGTAAACTTGTACTTCCTTCTCCTTCTTCATTTGTATCGGGATGTTAGCCAACTCTTCCATTCTAATATTGAACTCTAGGTCATCAAGCCCTTGCATTTTAGAATAGTCTTGTTTAAGCCATTATTATCCAATAGTTTTTGAAAATTTGAATGGTTGATTCTTTAATTAAAAGTGTGATAATAAAAGAGTGAGACTTTGAAATTAACTTTTTAGAGTGATTGATAACTTTTCAAACTCTTCAATCTATACATTTCAGATTAAATATATTTTACTTTGTATTATGTAATGAAATATTTAATGTAATTAATAGTTTGTTGGTCTAATATTTTACCCTCTAATAAATGTTACAATGTCGATTTAACATTTTTTCTCTAATAAATGTTCATTTATGTTAAATGAAAGTATAATTAATGTACTTAATAAATCAACTTCAAATAATATAAAAGTACACCTATAACTTGTTGGTAGACCCAACGTTAAGTGACGTTATTTCATATTCCATTCGATGATAGAAGAAAAGGAATCAAAAGGAAGTCGATTGGGAGGAGAAATCGCAAGTGACTTTTTGTGTTAAAATAAAAAAATTATTTTGAAAAGATGAATCATGTGATTAATTATTTTTTTAGTATTTTATTCCTAGTTAATAAAAGTACTGCTTTTACATAGGTAAAATCGACAAAAAAATTTATTTTCACAAGACTTTTTGGGTTAATAAAAGATTCTATAAATAACTATAGTACCTTTTTTTTTTCATATATATATATATATAACAAATAAATCCACTGTTCTTCACTTGCCATCTTCTTCCTCCTCCCAACCCATGATGAACAGATGACGGACAGGATGGAGAGGTTTGTGGTGCTTCCCTTCTCCATCGGCTGTGCCTCACAATCCAGCGTTGCCGTCGTCCAGGACAGGAAGAGAAGAGCCCAGCCAGATCACACCGCCGGCCTGCCATCACCGCCAACAGGTTGCTTATGCTTCCACTTGGTACCATGAACCAACCTTACTTGATTTGTCTCCACCTTGATTGATTCCAATCGTGCGTACATGTATACGTTCGTACATGAAGATGGGAGAAGCCGCCAAGGTCCGGGCTTGGTGGTGGCGGCCGGCGACAAGATGATCGGTCCCGTCAAGAAGCCATTTGGGTTTGGGTCGGTCGACCTGTCTCTCCCAACACCCACCAACGTCTCCTCCGGGCTGCAGAAGCTGATCAAGAACTTCGGAGGCTTCATCGGGTTCCGCTTGTCTTCCGGCGAGCAACAGCAGGAGGAGGAGGAGGAGATGGAGATGGAAATTGGGTTGCCAACAGATGTCCAACATGTGGGTCACATAGGGTGGGACTGGGACAGACTGAGAAGCACCTGAGCTGCTCTTCTCGCAACCCTTCTCTCTCAGACATGGAACTGCATCTTCAAAAAGCTTTGGTGGGTTGCAAGCATACACATGAACATATGGTTATCTGCTTCTTTCTCTGTTGTCGATGATGATTCCTGTGATGTATGGCTTTTGATCCAGTCATCCAAAATCCTTGTATATTTGCTTTAATATCAAGAATGTACTGGTCCCTACAGAATGGAAATCAGTCTTCCTCTTAGACCTTGTTTATTAATCGAGTTTCAGCTCCAATTTCGATTCTAACAATTGCAAAAAGTTTTAAGTTTGAAGTAATTTCATAAGTGATGTTAGAATTGAATAATAAATTATAAGGTAAGAGTTTGTATATGAGAATGATACATAAAAATTTATATAAAGTTGAAGTTAAAGTTAGATTAACAAACATAATCTTAGAAATCTTATCATAGAATAGAAGAAGACTGCTGTTGTTTATGGAAATAGAATCTTTACACATGTAACTTTTTCTTCATCTTTTCTTTGGAAACACATCTATTGATGCTGATGCGGTTGGTTGTGCATGAGTCTACTGCAACTTTTTGAGGGTAGAAGCCAGTCCTGAAAGTGTATGGAAGATGTTAAGGCCAGGTGGTGGTGTTGGAAAATGTAATGTGAGTTACATACAAAGGCCCTTTTTATTTATAATTAAGTGATTTTAAATTAATTTTTTTTTATTTTTACATAGTATCAGAGAAGAGAGAAGATCCAATTAGACCATACAAGACTTGAAGAGCAGCAGGGTGAAGGCACACCCTCACCTTGGTGGGTTAAATTTAAAATAAAATATAGAATTATAGTCCGTGTTGGTTTTAAAATGACCATCCACATTTCAACAACACTAGCTACCTCAATGACCTTTGCCAATGTAAATGTTTCAAATAACACCTAATAATAATAATATTGGAGAAAATAAGAATAAATCTCACACTCCAAGTGTTAAGATATGGAAGTTCTTTACCTTCGGATTTCGTTGCACACATTTCAACTTGAGTAATTATTTTTCTACTTCCAGAAAAACCATATCAAGCCAAGAATATGAGAAATAAGTTAGGCATCCATGGTTAAGAAAACAATATTTGTTGAAAAAAAAACTATTTCTTCAGGTAGACAACAATGATATGAATCATTTTTTTGACAACGGTCCCATTTATTTAACATTCTGGACTAACTTCTATTTGGAAAAACTTTTTGACAACTAATTAAAATTCAATACCTGACAAAATTAGTCATTAAACAAAATCACCTAATTCCACCAAATACTCGTTTAATTAAGCAATGCATGCAGGCATGTCATCATCACCGCCAGATTCCATCAACTAACCTTTGGAATGAGAAAATCGCCTTGGCGGTGGTTCCCCTGCACCTCTCAATCCCTGTCCTAATCCCTGTCCTTGTTCCACAGCAAAGCCATGCAGAGGTGCTGACCATCAAATGCACATTTCACAGGGAGATGGGTTTTGCGCCACCTGCAAAGACCAGATTCAGAAGGTGGTTGACCTAATGTGGACTGTTCCAGTGTTCCTTCATTTTAATAAACTTAATTCTTCTTCTTTTTTTAAATATTTGACGTTGCTAAATTTTGAATCTTAAGTGGTTGTATAAAATGAAGAAAGGATGACCAAGATGGTTGGTTCTTTTCTTCTTACCGAAAGAGGTGGACTCGTGATCAGGGAAGGAACCAATGATTCCGTTCAGGTGGATGGATTTTTCATCAGTGAATTGCTATTGCAATCTCTGCTTCAATTTGAACTAAAATGCTGAATGATAAAGAAAACCAAGTTTTTCAACTTTTTACAAAAACATTGGCTTATTTTTATACTAAAATAATTATTATCAAATAGACCCTTAGGGTTTTGGATTACATAAACAATGCTTTATTACAGAAAAATCTTTGCAAGAGGTCTGAGGTGACAGCATATGGGTCAACATTTCATTTTCCATTACATTAAACAGAGCAACATTTCTCAAATTGAATTCATTTAAAAATACCAAGTGTGTGATAACAATAGTATTGCAGTATTAACATATGTATCAAGTGACACTTAAGATTATCTATGGCAATGAGTATTTTAAGCTTACAAAGTTCATTTTAAAAAACTCTTTGAATAAGCTAGTTTTAAATATTAAGATGACACTTTGAATAAGCTAGTTTTAAAAAGCTCTTTCTTTTTAAGGTTTTTAAAAAAAAACTCATGATCTTGTTTAGGTGTTGTTTTTGTGTAGTAATTTTTTGAAAATTCTGAAGTAAACTTTTTGTGCCTATCAGTCTATGGTAAAATCTTTTAAAAAGTTTATACGTAATGTTAATGAATTTACTAGGACAAAACTGAGCAAAACGGCAGAGAAAGTTGCCAGAAAAAAGATGGTTAGTTCTTGGGGAGTCTGCGTTTTTAGCACAAAGTGAGAAGCAGAAAACACCAACGTTTTCAAATTAGGTAGCGTTTTCTAAGGAACTTGGTTCAGCTATTTTATTCTTAGTATTTTTGGAAGAACAACCCTAAAAAATAGTTACCAAATTTGTAAAAATACTTATATATCATCATCTCACAATTTAACGTAGTTCCAACATTATTTGTAAAAATACTTTTAATTTCAACTTTTTTACTGTTGAAGTTGAAACGACTCTATCTTTAGACCTGCACTTATACAATGACAAAATATTTTACTTATCGTTAATTAATTTTGAAATAAAATTTCTAACTACTTTTGGTCAGATACAATTCATTATTCAAAATTTTGATGTTGAAATAAAAATTCATTGCAATTTATATAATTCATGATTTTTTTCATTTAAACATGTCAGTAAATAATATATTAAGATTACGTGTGAGGAGCGTTTTTTTTTACTCTCGTTGAGAGTGAAAAAATAATTTTTAAGATAACGATTTTGAGATAGAAAGAGAAAAAAATAATTTTAATAAAAATAAAAATAAATGAAAGAATATACATGTTATTGTTAAATTAAAAGTATAAAAAAAACGAAGAAGTTCAACCTCAGAAGCCTTATTTTTGCTAATATTATGATGCTACGAAGGCATGGATTCCGGGAATTCAAAAAATGTGCGGGAGAAAACCCTACCCACCATCTCCTCATGGCGACTCCATCTGCGACGCCTGGTTCAGCTGCACCTCCAAACAGGCTGCGCGGGTGCTGCCGACGCTGTCTACTCGTTCTCGCAGGTGGGCATGCTCTCCGGCGTTCTGCACCAGATCTTCTACGGGCTGCTGGGCAGTTGGACGGCATACCTCATCAGCGTCCTCTACGTCGAGTATGGGAGCCGCAGGGAGAAGGAGAACCTCAGCTTCAAGAACCACGCCATCCAGTGGTTCGAGCTGCTGGACGGGCTTCTGGCCCCCTACTAGAAGGCTGAGGTTACGTCGCCTTCTCTTCTCCTCCGTCGCCATCCGCCGCTCCCCTCCGTCGTCGCTGGCGTTTTCCGACGAAGGGTAAAATTTTAAATTTTAAATTTTAAATTTTTTATTATTATTAAAATATTAAAAATAAAAATAAAAAATTTTACGAGATGATCTGTACCTCTTAAAAAAATACTTTATATTTTAAAGTTTCAATAATAAAAAAAATTTAAATTTTTTTTTCATTAATTCTCAAATATACAAACCTCACGAGGGGAAGTAGAAGTGGGCGAAAGGAAAAAAAAATAAAAATAAAGGATAAAAAAGTAAAAATGGAAATATTAACGTTCAATATTTAATTTTATCATTAAAATGATATTCTAAGAGACTTTTTTAAGAACCTTTACTCAAGTAATATTATTAAAAAAAGTTAAATATTTAATTTTAATCATTTTTTTATACAAATGCAATGTAAAACCTTACACAAATGTGTCACCAGTTATTTAGTTTTTGTTTAATTCAATAGTAAATTGTGTTTTTGAGTGATTACTTACCATTCTTTAAGGAATGAAATGGTCTCATATTTTTCATTAAATCAGGATGTCTTCGAGTTAAATATTAAAATTTTATCTTAAAATTAATAGACAATGAATAAAAAAATTCTTCATATATTATGTCAAGTACAGTTTCTACATTTATGAATTTAGACTATTCTGTAGACTATTGTAGCTTATCTATGTTGCCATTCAAATCATAATTTTTTTTTTGAAAATTATTACTTCTAAGGTAATTCTATTACATTAGTGAAGTTTCAAACTCGAAATCATAAGTTTAATGAGAGATCTTTTAATTACTATGATATCATTTTAGTGATCATTCAAACCATAATTCTTCTTAGATATTTTAAATTATTCTTGTCATTACTGCTGCTACAACAACCATTGCAACCTTTTACTGCTACTTTTTTCCATAACAAGTGTTTTTTTGTGTGTATTTCTCCATGTTGTATCTGTTGTTTTCAACTATATTTAAATTTTCATTAAGTCTGTTGCAAACTGGTAGAGTAAATAATACATTAAGATTATGGTAGAATTATGACTTCATTTATTAACGATCTTTTAACTTTAATTTCAACTTCACATAAATTTTCATGAATCATCATTATCACATAAACTCTTATATTTAAGTTTTTATCTTACAATTCATTGTGATACTCAACTTCATTTAATAATAAAATTCGGCTCCTAACTTGTGTAGATAAGTTTATGGTATATTGTCTGCTAATATTAATCTACTTAACTTATTTCCAATGCTTTCACAAAATATTTGAATATTTCCTCAAAATCTTATATGTATTATCTGTCAACCAAATCATATTCAGTACCAATCAACCATCATGTGTCCATCATCTCACTTGTAAAGAATAACTAGCTCCTCATAGTTACCAATTCTCATTTTTAGGTTTAATTTTTATCATTGAAAGATTTTAGTACCCAAAAAATTTATGATAAGCTTAAGGGTACCATAGACTCTTGACATCTCAGTTACAGTTCAGTAACTTCAACTAAACTCTGAAACATAAAGTTTTTGTAAAAAAAAACTTTAGTTTTTGGTTGTTCTATTTTTATTGATTTTCATAATTTTAATATTTTCAAGTGAAAATCAAAATGCAAAAGAAAAAATTAATTCAATGACATATATTATGATGTAATTTAACCATAAACACTCATAGCTAGCCTATCAAAAATGGTATAACAAGAAAAAATACTCTGCAGTATGATAGTAACAGATGAAAATAGAAGGGTATGGATGAAAGTCAACAATATGAAACAGCAAGAAGAAACTAAATATAGGGAAAGGCAAAAAGATCATCAAGATGTTCAAATCTCCTAATGGATGTTCAAAGAATAGAAACATACAGAAATATGCAATCAACAAATGAAACAGAGATGTCTTTAATTTGAATCTAGACAAAACCCCTAACATTATCCAGAAAAAAACATATAGAGGTATGCATACTCCACAACCACATGCTTGTTGCCGGCCAACAATGCACATGGTTGGGGCAAGTTCGTCCATGGATAAGGTAAATGGATTCCTCAAACATTCCATCCACACCAGAGAAAACCATACAATGAAGAGGGTGAGCTTAAATGAGATCACGGACCATAGACAAGTATCATAAATAAAATTTTATCCACCAATATCAATGTTATCATGCTGTATGGGCTCATTAAAGACTAAATATGATCTCATATTAATGAGCTAAATAACTAGTACAGGTTGATATGAGAATTTCTTTTTTCTCCGAACAGGTTAAATTTTGGAAGAACCATCAAGCTCACCCTTTTCTTTCCTATCATCTGCAATGCAAGTCTCAGCTCGCATAGAAATTCATGATGACCAAAGAACAGTATCCTGAATTTAGTGATCAGTACTTGGTTCATAAGAAGTATAAATGAGGGAAATAGAAAACAGAAAAACATGAATGGTGAATAGCGACAATTACAGGATTCAAAGGTTAACAGGACCATTATAACCAAAAAAAAAAAAGGACCATACCAGTATACCAACTAGAAAATCTCACTACTAAGTTTTATGGCAACAGAATACATCAAGTGAAATAAGATGTATGGCATCGCCAGTGGTCTACGCAAGAAGTAATCAATGTTCAATACTTTGTAAAATCAATCATTTTCAAAAAAAAAGTACATCCACTATCAGAACAGCATACATATAACCCAACCATGTTTGAGGATATAATTGACATAACTTGGGGTTTTTTTCCCAATCTGTTCACACGTTTGGTATTTGGTCTTTCTGATCAAGGATCTTTATCTTACAGTTGATTTTGATGAGTTAGTGGGACAATTAATCACGACAGATTCACCAAATAATCATAACCAAATTCCACTAAAAAACAGTTGCTATAGGACCAGATACAAATTAAACTAAATCAAGCATAACCTTATCCCTAATTTGCAATGAAAAAGACTAAGCAAATCAAAATCAAATCCAAATGGCTTGAAATTGAAGTTTCAAAGTTACAACTAAGTTACAACTATAACTAAAAGACTCATCAAAATTCAGAACCAAAAACCTTTTAAAATCAATAAGTTGGTAACAACATATCCATTAAAAACTTAGTTCAACAATTGATACAGAGTTGATGGAGCATCATATTTTAACTGCTGGGTATCAAATCTAAAACTGAACTATGTTAATTTAACCTGAAAGTAGCTGTGATAAAGGAGTGCAGTTTCACAAGAATTACCTTTTAGATTGTTGGGTAATACCACGACGAAGGAAAGAAGAAGCAGGTGTTCATGTTCCAACTTTCCTTCCCTCACTCCCACAAAATCAGTCATATTCAGCAAGAGGGTGAAAATTCTGTGATGATAGGCTAACATTCAAAACAAGCACCCACCAAAGGTGTGAAGCATCAGAAACCAAGTGTGGCCAATTTTAAGTGCATTACAGTAGATTGTTACAAATAAAACAACCATCAACCCTCTACTTCCACTGTCTAAAAACACAAATAAAACAAGCACAGCAGTTTACAATTCTTTTCTATTTCTGATTTCCTTGGATCCAGCAAAATTTCCAAGATCCAATATCAAGAGCCCCTGATTGAGATAGGTATATATAAGTAGTCATCATCATCTAACACTACAACATCCTTCCTTCTATGAATCCCATATCACTGATTTCAAACAATCGCCATCTATGGCAAAAGGTGGAGGATGTGAGTGATCACATCACTTAGAGACTACACCGCAAACAATTACATGCTTTGGGAGTGAAGGAGCAGAAGCCAAAGGGCCTATTGGGGGTATACTGCAGTTGATGGCATAGCAACAAGGGGAAGGCAGACAGACAAAGCCCCCTGGGTCCTCCACAGCAAGTGCAGAGACCACATACCTGGAAATTTCCAAGCCTCCGCCTGGTCTCACTCTCACTCAGAAGCATCGTCCTGAACCCGCAGCCTCACCCTGCTCAATCAATGCCCACATGTCCATGACAAGAAATCAGCAGGAACCAACAAAACCAAGGTAGAGAATAGGAAAGAAGGAACACCCACATGAGGGAGGACGAGGAAGAACAACAGCAACAGCTGTTTTGGGTATGCTCTACTCCCAGAAGACATGTCTGACATGACCACCACCTTCGCTCCGACGATCTTGGCAGCAGGAGGATGGTCTTGGGACGCTTGTGATGGCCGACCACTTGTGTATCAGCAATTTGCTACATGTCATGCTTCAGTAGCCTTGAGGAAGAAGAGGTTGAAGCGTAAGCGAAGTTTATATTTTTAAAGAAATTTTATGATTTATTATGTAAGTATTTTGATATAATTTTTAGTATAAAATATTAAAATTATTTAATAAATATTATTACAGTGAAAAATGTTTAATCAAATAAAACCTAAAAATTATTAAAAATTACTCTTGTCATTACCTTATTTGCTGGAAGAAGTACTTTTTCTGTTCTTAGAATAAAAAAACTACCGTTAAATCCATGTTGAAATAAGAGTTAAATTTGAAAGTTATTTTGTAAATAATGTTAAAGTTACGTGATATATTATAATATAAAAATTTATATAATAATGTTGATATATAAAAATTTATAAAGTAAACGAAGAAGTTTGAAGTTGATGGATTTACATTAATTATAATTTTTATAATAAAAATAGAAATTAGAAAAGTATAGTTACACTTAAAAAATTAAAAATTACTTCTTAATTTAATATATCAATTTAATATTTATCAATAAAAATAAAAATTATATTATAAATATAATTTTGGCTAATTTAGGTTATATTTAGTGTGAACTTTTTCAATTTTAATAGTAGAAAAAAAGTAATTTTTAGAATTATATTTATTAAATAAGAAAAAGATATATTATTTTTTAGATCATTCATATTATCATTTTATATAATTTTTTACTGATTCTAAAAACATAAATACCACTATTTTCAACCATTAGCGATCAATTATTTTTTATAAATAAAGGTGTAGATGAGTTATGAGTAAAATTCCAAAAAATAAGGGGAAAAATCATGCATTTATCCCACACCCACATCGACAGGACGAACGTAGGGGAGCGAAAGCGATGGCGATGCCCTCCTCCGCCGGCGACGTGGAGGTGGGCTTCGCAAAGCTCCGGGGAGAGAACTTCGAGTACTACATGCAGACTTACTCCATTATTCTCGGTCGCAACAGCAAGAAATCCACCGTCGACGTCGACCTCGCCCGCCTCGGCGGTGGCACGAACATCTCTCGCAGCCACGCTCGCATATTCTACGACTTCCCCCGTCGCCGCTTTGCCCTAGAGGTCATCGGTAAAAATGGGTGCTTCGTCGAAGGCGTGCTCCATCTCCCCGGTAACCCTCCTGTCAAGCTCGATTCGCAGGACCTCCTCCAGATCGGGGACAAGAAGTTCTATTTCCTTCTCCCTGTCAGGTCAATTATGGGAGGAGGAAGGGTGGCAACAGCGCCGCAGCCGGCGATGCTTCCGCCGCCGTCTAGGCGAGTGATTGCGGCGGGGATGTATGGGGGGAAGAAAGGGCACATGAAGCGGTTGGATTACGAGGAGAGAAGGTATATCGATGGGTATGGGGAGGAAGAGGAAGAGGAAGAGGACGACGACGAAGACGATGGGAGGATGACGATGGGTGGTGTGGGGAAGAGGATGCGGATGGATCTTGATGGATATGGAGCCTGCGGTATTGCCGCTGCACCCTCATTGGCAGGGAAGGTTGGCGGAAGTTTAGCACATTACGGTAACCATTCTAGTTTCCTTATGCTGATATGTTCTACCATTCCAGCTTTGATTACAGAATGCACCTGAAATACTTTATGCAATGGTAAAAATTTAAACTATCAATTTCAAACGTCCAATATTCAATCTACCTTACTTTGTATTCGGTAGTTGAGTAATTGAAGTAATTAGAATCATGAAAATCAGAGAAAATCAAGTGGATATCATAAACATGATTATAGTGGGTATCTAGTAATATATCTGCCTCTAAGTTGAATTCTCCATTAGTTGAACTTTTGAATCAATTCTTTTTACGAACATTAGAGAAAATTATGTAGGCATTTTTGAAACAAAAAGTTCTAATTGGAGATTTGGTGCCTGTATTATTATTTTAAATAATTTATGTTAAAAAATCTAATTACCCGATTAATTTATCTACATTGTAATACAATATTTGTTGAAGTTTCAACTTAATCAGAGTTCAATTCACTGTTACATTGCCATTTAAAATTTTAAAAATATTGAATTTAAATGCCTTTGTATCAAGGATGAACGATGTTTTAATTTTTGTGAAATTGCATTACGTATTTATACACATATAATAATGAAATCTATATGGTTGCCTTTTCTACTCATGTATTTGTGTTAGAGACCTGCAGTAAATTCTGTTGATTATTGTTGTGTATTGATTATTTGGTTTAATATAGAGATATTTTGGGACATTTACTAATATGTGGACTAGGTGGGAGGTATCGTTAATGTAATAGATATTCAACAATTCTGACTGTTCTGTACATGAAAGCAATGCATATTTCTAAGGTTTGATTCTCTGTTATGAATTATGTAATCCAATCTATTAGCATGAAAATGACTGAATTTTTTTTATTTTTTATTTTTTTGGCTGAACTTGCAATATCAATCTACTGATGAGCATGAAGGATACAATCTGGGTGATATTGCACCTTATGTTTTCTGGCAGGTGACTAATAAACAATCTGAGTGACAACTGACAGTGTATCTCACTCTTTTTCTGGTTTAAGAACTGCAATAATTTTCATAGGAACTGTAATTTATCTTGTCTTTTATCACAGAAGTGAGCGTGTTTATAATTCTAGTTGGTGCCCTAGGAAACTGTAGTATGCAGAACCCCTCCCTAGGCATTAGAGTAGAAAACATTTACTGGTGTGCCTCCGTTTAACCATTGTTCTTCATGCTTTGATCATCTTACCCTTAATTTCAAAGAGTCTCTGTCCTATGGTACACATGCAAACATGCAAATCTTTGAAGGGTAATTATATCTGAAAAATATTGCAAGGGTCAAATGGACCTTCAAAAATGGTGGAAAGGTCTTGTATGTTGTAACAATGTACTTTAAGGTATAACTGTAAAATATGATTAGTTGAGTAGGATGAGCTGTATTTTATCTTTTTTTAAATGTTGATGTATCTACTGGTAAATATATTAACTGCAATAAAATGGGAAGAAGACAAGCATGCACTCCTTTTCGAGTATTTAAAATTCTTTCAGTGTCAATAAAAATGCACACACTTGCCAACATGTAACAGTAGATGTCAACAATGAATATGTGCTTATACACCAAAACAATGTTTCATTGTTCATGCAGTCAAATGTTGCAAATGCTGTTGCCATACAATTTAGGGAAATGAAGGGGAATACTTGGTTTCCTCGTCAGTTTTTTATATCAATTAGGATTTTGTTCTTAGAAGTTAGAAACATTCTTTCATTTCTATCCTGAGAGTTTATAAGGTTTGCTGTAAACAATTTCAAGAGAGCCACTGCCCTCTTGCCAAGTTGCTAGTTACATTCTACACTTCTATGTGTATTTTATTTGAAATCCATCAACTGTCTATGAAGCCATTTCTGATGTCAATATTACTGGCTTCCATATTGTTGGTATAATGAATGTTTCTTTTTTGAGCAATAACATTTGTTTTTCATTTATTCCAGATAAGATGTCTGAATCAAGGCCACAAACTGACAGAGAAGCTGATAATCAACAACTTTTACAATTGGAGGAAAAAGATGTTGTTTCTTCAGTAGCTACTGTTCTTTCTGATCTTTGTGGCCCTGGAGAGTGGATGCCCATGGCTAAACTTCATGCCAAGGTCAGTTCTATCTGTGAAAGTTTTTTTTTTTCCCTTTACAATATTCAACTGCACTGGTACAATTTGTTTGGATCTCTAGCGTGCAATCCTCATGGGTTATGGGTTATTGTTGGAACCTTAATGGGGAATCTTGGGTTATGGATTCATCAATTATCATTATCTTGAAATTGATGTATATTCACGATTTTTTAAAATTTAATTTCTCTAAAATCATATCCAAACTACACCTAAGATAGTGAATGGTCATAATTCTGGTGACATAGATTATTGCAAAATTGAGATTTTACACATAATCTAAGTTCTTTAAAATCTGTGGATTGTGTATACGATATATTAGGTGTTTGGATAAGAAAAGATGTTATGTTTTGGATGGACATGACACTCAAGGTTTTAAAATCTAGTGGAAATTTTATGATTGATAAAAATATTGATTTTCAAATTCTTAGAAAATGAACTGCAAACCATTGTATAGAATTGAATGGATTTTGCTAAAACTCCATCATGGTAGTGATGTTTAGGACCCTAGCAATAAGCCTTGAATTACAAAATTAAACCTCCCACAATCAATCTCAAACACACCCTAAGATCTTTATTTATTAGATTTTGAGCATAAATGGTGAAACCTTCGTTTTTGTATTTCACATCTAAACTGAGGTAGGATTTGGGAACGATTTTAAAAGTTGAGATTTTGCTACAATTGTGATTCTTCATCTATTTGAAAGTAATAAAAATTGTGAGATTTTGGATCACTGCACAAAATCTTTTCAGAGGCTTTTTTGATTGTCTCAATTTTGAAATTGAATTTTGAGTTGCAAAAAATCAATCAGAATTGAACTTTTTCTTAATTTAAAATATTTTCGATTCTTTTCAAAATCTATCATGTCAAATTAGAAACAATTTTCATGGTTTCGCATCTGTGCAAAATTCAAGACATTTATAATTGGTCCCAAATGGGACTTAGCTAGCTAACTTCTCATTACTTTTTCTTGGAAATATGACCTTGCATTTCCAGGATTGTTAAACATGCCTCTTTGAAGACGCTTCTATGAAGCTTACCAACGTAATGACGGTCCATATCTTGATGCATGGGGTTTTACACTTTTGTCCTTCCTTTCACAGTCATTCTAGATCATTGATGTTTTCTTGGGAAAATTTGTAGGTAGCTATCTATTTCATATATATACAAGCATAATCCTTAAAAAACATTTCTGAATTGACTGATTACCATCTTCCATCATTTTGTGTTCTTATCTCCCCGAGAACTAAAAACCTGATTGCTTCTTAACAGCTTGTTGAACAATGTGGCGACGCATGGCATCATACGAGGGTAAGGAGGTACCTGACTTCTGAGGATTGGCCAAGTAGTGAAACGAAAGGGAAACCTTGGTTTGGGTTGCTTACATTACTTAGGAAGTATCCAGAACATTTTGTTATCAACACAAGGTCTAAGGGTAGAGTAACGTCAGAGTTCGTATCATTGGTTTCATTGCTTTCATAGTAAAAACTCATCCTAGAAACAGCTGATGGGACCTTGAGAATAAATCCCTTGAAAATGGAAACAGCAGGTTGTGTTCTAGAATTAACTTATATTTGATGCATGCGCGTGTGTGCTAGAACAAGGAAATACACCATTTGGTGTCTTTCGTTGTGTCGTCATGTTGAAATTGTAGGAAGAATGAAACAGTTAGTAGGCAGGGTTTAGAGAAAGTTCATGTTTACCAGATCATGCAGTATTGCAATCTTTTAATGTGAAATTTTTCTGTACTCCATATATCACTGCAGAAGCCATGGAAGCTTTTCTATGCTCTATGATCTCGTTTGGTAACAATTTTTTTCCTGTAATTTAACATATTTAAATACGTTAGTTTTGATAAAAATCACTACCAAACAAAATCAAAAAATGCTCTGACAAGTGCATTTTATTGGTAAATAGGTGGTGTTTTTCCTCTTTCCTCTCCTTGCTTTCACTCAGTTAATCTGGGTAATGATATGAATTTTACAGAAAAGAGGACATAGAAGTTTCTATGGGTAATGGGTAGATTTTATTTTAATTTTGGAGTCTATCTATGAATCTACGAGAGACGTTTATAGGAACTTCTAATGAACATTGGATACGTCGTCTTCTCTGAATTTTATTATCTTATCATTTGTTTGTTTGCAAGTTCACTGATTTATCCATAGATTTATTTGTTTACCATTTTTTACATGTATACCTTAACATATAGTTTGCATGTCCACTAGTGTGTACATTAAAATTCAAAAATGTTAGTTGCACACCCTAAGCTTAGCTTTCGTTTGCAATTCAAGGATGTTATTTTGTCCATGAAAATCTTAAATTACATTTTTTTACTTGCTGATAAAGTACTACAATTCTTTATTGTAGTATTTTTTGGAAGAGGAAGAAGATGAAGAAAACAAAAATCCTAAGATAAAGATGAACCAAGGATAATTTAAGTTTTTCATGAAACAGAATAATAAAATTTGTCACAAATAAAAGCTAATCACAGAACATGCAAGTGATTTTTTGAGTTTTTATGCGCATGCTAATGAACATATGTAGTGAAAAATTGTGCTTGCAATTTAAAATCTTCATGAAACATTGGAACTATACTAGGGCAAAAAGCATACATAACATGTGTGATACCTACCTTTTTTACTCATTAAATTTAAAAATAGTAATATAAATAAATCTATACTGATCATACCTAATTCATATTGATAACTTAATTTATAGATTATAAATTAGCAAAATGTGATAATTTTTTTTATTATTATAAGAATCTCTAGTATTATTTATTGGATAAAGACAATCCACAAAGCATTGAAAGTTACAAAAGTGAAATAAAGCTTTGTTTGGTTCTACCTTTTTTTTTAATTTCTAGAATCACTTTCAATATTATTATTATTGTACAAATTTTAACGTATAAATTTTTATCACCTAAATTATTATATAATTATTATACAATTTCAATTCTGTTCACGAAATTAATTACAATTTCAGTTTTATGTAACTTTTAAAGTAAAAAAAGTAGTTACCAAATACAACAAAAGAAGAACAAAACCTTAAAGGACAAGTTTGTCAGAACATTCAAACCATTCAGATAGACCAACAAAATCGAAGATGCTAGACAAATAATGAATTGGAAATAAATGTATGGCAGTTATATTAACATATATAGTTACATTTCACTATTAATAGTTATGCTATTAAGGTTACTATAGTATTCTGTTATTACATTTCTATATAAGAATTGTACATATATCTTGTAAACTAATCTAAAGAGAAATGTACAGTTCATATATAGAAATATAATAACAAAATGTTGTAACAACCTTAATAGCATAACTATTAATAGTGAAATTTATATATGTTAATAGGTTAAATTGAGAGGAAAATTGATGCAACAATAAATAAAAGTGTAAATGTTTATAGTAACATTTTTAATTATAATTTAACCACTACAGTAATTGGTAACATTTTTAATGTTTATAGTTGAAAGGTCTTTTATTACACAGGCGCATTAGAATTAAGGATTGAGAAGAAGATCAGCATGAGTCGTTGCTGTTGAATGATGACGAGTGGGCAACACTCACCTGGGGTTCATAAGGAAACACATTTGGGAGGAACATCTCGGCTTCCTGCCAGAGTCCTCCGGAGTAGGGGAGGTAGATAGCCTCATAGCCACCACCTCCTCAAGTTCCAGCCTTAGAAGTTTTTCATTAAAATACTTTATATCGTAAATTATATCAAAAAAATGTGAATCACATCTAATCTAATTTTACTTTTACAACAAACATACATTTAGGTGAGTTAAATTTCACAAAGTGATAGCTTGGACAATTACTGCATAGGGTTTTGTTTATTTGGGTGTTTTTGTGAGGTAAGTTAAATTTCACGATTTATAATAAAATACATGATTTATGATAAATAGGTAATGATATTGGTTTAATTTTATAAATAATAAAAAATATAAAAGTTGTTTAATAAATATACCGTAGATTGTTATAATGAAAAATACGATTATACAATAATAAAACGTAAAAACAAATGTAGTCTGCAATGGTCAAACTCTGGTCGGACAAAAAGTCCATGTCGACCACCACTTTTGACGGCACTGACCTCACCGAACATCACTCTGGTAACATTTTTAATTAGTAAAATTTATGATCTTATTAAACTTCACGGACGCATTAGAATTATCAGTCACAATGTAGTAATTAAAAAAAAACATTTTTAATTACAATTTAATCTTAACTATCATTATTATTATTAAGTGTTGCTGTGATATTATAAAAACAGAAGGTGGAAATATGACCTGTCAGTTGTCCGCCGACTCCTTGCAAACTACCGCTCACCTGCCGATGATCTCCGGTGGACTGCGGAGGAGTCCAAATCCCTAGCACTTCCGCCACCTCCGCGGCACCTCTTGCCCTTCGGCCCGCCCACTGGATAGATCCCTCCTCGCCAGACGTCCCCACGTAAGGTAGGTATTTGATACGAACCGATCACGCCTGGTCCGTCTCGGTAGTCTGCTACCCCGTTCCAGAACCGTTCTTGATTCACCCTGTCTCCCGATCTTAGATGCCGGTTGTTCACAAGTTTCTGTCGCGGTGCTTTTTGTTTTTTTGTTTTTTGTTTCTTTTTTGTCTTCGTTTCCCAATTTTCGTGCGGTTTGTTTGATTAGGCATGCGGCAAGAACATTCTTGTGGAGTATGTATGTATGATCTGGTGTTGGATTCTTCGGTTGCTGTGGACGCGCATTTAATTCTGTGAAATACGACTACGCTGCCCCTCCTATTCCGTTATTTGTGGTAATTTGGGCGGGTGATTTTGGAAGGAAATAATCTTTATTTGTTAGTTTGCGATGTGTTTGTACTTAGAAACAAACGAAGACCAATAAAAAAGAAAATGTTTTCCATGTGACAAGTGTGTCTAAAAATAGAGAATTTGTGTTCGGCTTCCAGTGGAAGGAATTTCGCTTTGTTGTTGATTTACTTGAACGCTACATGGTCTCTTTTTTCTCTGTAAGACATTCGTTGCGTCCTGTCTACGAAATTTCTTTCACTGGTTTTGAATTTCAGTGATGAATTAACTGGATTTATAATGTGATGCCCTCTGTAATGCTCTGATGTTGGTAACTTGCTTAGCTTCGATGGAGTCACTACCGGTTGAGGTCATTGGGAACATCCTTTCTCGCCTTGGAGCTGCTCGGGATGTTGTTATTGCTTCTGCAACTTGCAGGAAGTGGAGGGAGGCCTGCAGGAAACACCTTTGCATTCTTTCATTCAATTCCAATGATTGGCCTGCTTACCATGAACTCAAGACCAGTCACTTGGAGATCCTCATAACGCAGACTATATTTCAAACAACAAGCTTGCAGTGCCTTTCAATTGTTATGGATGAAGTTGATGAATTCTCTGCAGCCCCCGTGATTGCTTGGCTCATGTACACTAGGGAAACCTTGCGCAGTTTGATTTATAATGTTCGCACCACTCCAAACATTAATGTCCTTGAAAAGTGTGGCCGGCAGAAGCTGGAGATGTTAGCATTGGCTCATAATACCATAACAGGGATTGAGCCTAGTTTCCAGAGATTTCCCTGTCTCAGATCACTTTCTTTGAGTTTTATTAGTGTGTCTGCTTTGAATCTGAATCTACTCCTCACTGCATGCCCAAAACTCGAGACCCTTGTACTCATCGGTCCTGAAATTGCCATGTCAGATGTACAGGCCACAATGGAGCTGAGCAGCCCTACACTCAAGACCATACATATTGAAGCTATCAGTAGCCTGGAAAAGTTCATTCTGGAAGCTGATATTCTTGAAGTCTTGCACTTAAAAGATTCAACCCTCGAGCAATTTGAACTTGTTGGAAAAGGTACCTTGAAGCATCTCGAAATCGATGATGTTAGTTTCCTTCATTTAGATATTGGTGAAACAGAACAGCTGGAGGTTGTCGATCTTAGCAATTTCACAATACTGTGGCCAAAGTTCTATCAGCTGATATCAAAGTCATCAAAACTGCGAAAACTACGCTTGTGGGGTGTAGTATTCGATGATGAGGATGAGGTTGTCACATTGGAAACAATTGCCGTTCGCTTCCCCAAGTTGAGACATCTTGCACTAAGCTACGAATTGAGAGAGGGATTATTTTACTCTGACTTGCAAGGCCCCTCACATCTAGGGCATGTAGCGGTGCTGGAACTGGGTTGGACAATAATCAATGAACATTTCGGTGCCTATGTTGCTGGAATTCTTGACAGATGCCCAAACGTAAAGAGATTGATCATACATGGTGCTGTATCCGAGATTAAAACACATGAAGAATGTCAGATGTTGGCCAAATTCACGTCTTCTGTTCTTCGCCTCATGAAGAAACATTTACTCGTGGACGTGCAGTTTGAGTATGAATGAACACACACACGCTTGACAATTCATCTTGCAAAGAGGGCACGCAAAATGCATGCGACAATTGATTCGTAAGGGTTAGCAGATAGAGGCGTTGATTTCCGCTTGATGTTTTTTTTTTCCTATGCCTAGCATTTAATGTCTTCTGTTGTGATTTCTCCTTATCATGTGGAAGTCTTCTTTGGATCGGCCCAAAAATTTTCATGCCATTATCGGGCAGCGTGAATGTTCCATGGGTCTCCTCCCTTCTGTTTCTGTTTTTTTCTAGTACCAAAGACACTGGGGATGTAACTTTTTCGTCCTTCATTGAGAGGATGAATCCCTAATCGTCCATCTTTTTTGTCTACCGTAGGTCTATCCTTTGCCTTCAAAATTTCTTGCCATTAAACATTTGGGTTAAAAAGATCTCTCATACTTAACATTGATTTGTAAATGTTGCTCAGATCGCCTGAGGACTTTAGTACCCCCACTCACTTTAGACATTGTTGTTGTTGTTACAGAACAACTTAAGATGAGGATTTAGCGCTGACTTGGGGTTTCAATGAGGTAAATCCAGGCGTTGATGCATGTCAGTTTTCCAATAAAATAGACTGCCAGTGCATTTTATAACAATTATTTTATTCTAACCTGTGAAAATAATTTAAATAAATTGAGATTCTCAAAAATACTGTAAAACACAATTTCTTTTTCAACTTTTTTAGTACAAACTGCAACATTTTTCAGCTAAAAACGCTGATGTATAAAAACTAGGTGACATGTAAATAATAGGTTTGGTAATAATTATTTATAAAAACATATTTTTATATCCTAAAAAAATCAATTATAGAATACCAGCTAAGTGCTTCATCGAATAGAAAATTTTCCTGACAATATTAACTAGCACTTATGGGGCAATCAGAAAGGCAGGTAATAAACCAATCGTACCAAATTGATGCACACCACTAAAATACACATTCTCCTTTGGAGCATGTGAAAAAATACCAAAAAGATTGATTTCATGTTCAAAGGAGGAACAACGATAAACCAACATGAAATTTTAGGGACTAATGACACTTGAAACACCAGCAGCTTTCTGTTAATCATATCGTAATTCCAAGTAGAATGAAGCATCGAAATTGTTGACAATTTTCCACAGAAGACTCGAAATCTTTTCGTCAACCATAAGCTGCTTGTTCATGACGAGCCTATCGAACAAGAAAGCAACGTTCGAAGATAATTGCTCAGCGTCTCTTCTTCAGAATAGCATGATAAGCCCTGCATAGCACAATGTCTGAAGCTGTACAACACCAAAAAAGCATCCTCTTTTTGCTCTTCCTAGCGGCAGAATACCGAGGTTTGAAGCTGTGTAACACCAGGATTTAGAATAGACAATTTTTTCTCATTCTATACTATTTGAAAATAAAAGCCCCATTTAGGGTTGACTCCAACTGATTTCTAAAATCGCTTTTAACAACATTATTATTGTATAAATTCTAATGTATAAATTTCTACTACTTTAATTATTACGTAGATTCAATTTCATTCGTAAAACTAATTTCAACTTCAATTCTATCCGACTTTTGAAACTGACGAAAGTTAACCCCAAACAAGACCAAAGTAAGCAAAATGCAAAACTCAACAATGCCAACCACCTCAATAAAAAGTGAAGTCCTAGACCTTAATGAAGTCCATCTGAAGCATTAATCATTGTCTTTAATATATACTTCAGATCTTGTCGTTCCTTTCTTCCATGCCATAGAGAGCATGACCCACATGTACTGAAATTTTACCATTTCAAACTACAAAAAAAACCAAACTGACAGTTTATTATCGATTTCATCAAAATGAATGATCGAATTCGGTTTTGATGTTTTCAGAAATAATCATGAAAGTGCCCACCTCTGGGTCAGTGAAGTGTACAGAGCCTGCGCTAGATCATTTTCCAGGAAAAGAGATCCTTCTCCAATTGAAATGCCAGGGCTAAAACTGTTTTATGCATGGGACTTTTTCCAATAAGCACCAGAGAGATGTAGCTCCCACCTATATAGATTTTTAACATTTACTGTAATAAGATTTTAGCCCAGGTGCTTTTTAGATAAATTTTAAAAAATACAACAAAAAAAGCACAGAAATAACTCTAGAGATACATTGAAAACTGCTCAAGGTGTGTATGCTAGTCAAAAGAAGCATTCCAGTGGAGTGACTAACTGAACAAATGTTATATTGCGAGTGTATAACAACAATGATACAAATCATAATCCTAATGCATGGTAGTGGTCACATGAATCTTTTTTTTCCAAATATTTCTAACTATTACCAAATATTCAATTAAATTATATAAATTTAAATCTTTTTTAACAGTTCCTAAATAAGTAGTTTGAAACTAACCTTTGGTTCTTTTAATTTTTTCCACACTAATTAAATCTTCTTTCTTAATTAGTGCATTCCTTAAGTCTCCTAAGAATATATGACTAAACCACTAATTAAATATTAAAGGAAAACTATTTATGTAAGTACACAAGTTGATTAATTAAGAGCACGTTAGTGGGATATTTGCATAAATGGATAAAAATTCAATGAATTGGGCCTTACAATTACATAAAAGATAATGGTATTGTTTAATATTGCATGTTATGGTCGATCATCATCATATTATTTGAGAGCAAGTAGTCAGCAAATATCATAATATTACGTGTATTACTTGCTTTACTGCACAACAAATATAAAGCAACAAAGGTGACGCAAACAGAAATTGTGATCCTAGCATGGATCCAACAATAAGAGTATAGATGTCAATCATGTCAGGCTGACACAGCTTGACACGAATTTTGTGCTGACACAGTCCACAAAGTCAACGGGCCAACCTAAGCACAAAAAACACTATTTATGTTCGTTAATGGCATGATGTTGATCAACACGATTTTTTAATTAATTTATATTTATTTAATATTTGAATAATTAAATTTCAAAAAAATATTTATTTAATTAACAAATAACAACATCCAACAATCAACATTCAACGTTCATTCAACCATCAATATTTAAATTTAATTTAACAATCAATATGATAACATTCAACAATTTAATAAATAAGACAACAATGCATATAATTAAATTAAATTTTTTATTTATTAATGAATTACAAATTTACAATTACATTTAAAAAAAAATTACAACAAAATTAAATTACATTTTTGAAAACAATTACAAATTGAAAAATTACAATATTTTAATTATGAAATATTCAAGTTTGAGAGTTGTTCTGTGAATTCTTTAATTTTATCTTGTTCACGGAGTCAAACAAGCTTTCATTTTTTTACATACATTAAAACTTCTATTATATCTTCTTTAAACCTACATCTTTGATCATCAAGCATGTTGTCACTTATGCTGAAAATTAATTCACAAACTAACTAGAATTGTTAATAAATCATTTGTCATTATTGATAAAATTGAAAAAATCATTGATTGTTACTTCCACCAATCAAAAACATCAAATGTATTTAAGTTAGAATGTTGAGTAAATAATAATGATTGATGATTTGTTGAATTAAAAGTAATTAATTCTTGTCTAGATACTATAAGATTATAATTGTATGATGATAATAATGTTGGAATATCTTCATCAAATATTGAATCTTGTAAAAATACTCAAGAATCTGAAGATGGTCCAACATTTGATTCTGGTATTGTGAACATTGGTATAAGAGAATGTTTTATTCTTAATCCATATTTTTGTACATATAAATTAAACATTTTATTTAATTATTCTTCTATTGTATTAATATTTAATCTTAAATCTACACCTAAACTCATTTATATTCTCCTAATTAATTTACTAGTATATCTTATTTTACACTTAGGATCCAAGCATACACTTAAAATATATAATTATGGGATTTCATTTCAATATTTTAAATTTTTTTGTTTCATCCTATTTACTATTGGTTGTAAAAATAGATATTCCTCATATTTATTAAAAACTCGTGAAATATCATATAAATGACGCAGCGCATTGATAGATGTAGAATAATAAATCTTTGATAATCTAATAGTTGTATCATAAAAATGTTTTAAAAATTCAACAAAACATTTTACAATTTTAAAATCATCAGTTAATTATTTTTGATAATTATCAAAATGATGATTATACATAGACATTATTGAAATTTCATATGGTAATATACTTTTAACATTAAATATAATGAATTCCATCTACATTGAATATCTAAAAAGAATTTTTTATGATATTTCAAAAGAATCACATATTTCATCAAATTGTTGCTGTCGCTTTCCTGAATTAGTTATAAAACTTATAACATCTCTAACATTTTTAATATAAATTTTAATTTTTTTATACTTGCTTGTATAATAATATTAATTATGTGACACATACATCTTTAGTAAATAATTTAAAACCATTTGATGGACTTAATCTACTTTTAAATATTGATATTGTTGTATTATTAGTTACATTATCAAAAGTTATGCTATCTATTTTATTTCTAATTTCATATAAATCAAAATTTTTCATAATGTTTACAAAAATTGTTTCAGCAATATGTAGATGTTGAATTTTTTTAAATCTTATTAATCTTTTTTGTAAAATCTAATTTTGATCAATATAATATGCAGTTACAGCTATGTACTCATCCTTAATTCTACTCGACCAAATATCTGAAGTACATATTATACATATTATTATTGTACTCATAACATTAATAAGTTTTAATCTAAGCATATTAAATGAATTTGTAATATCTAACCTAATAATATTTCTAAATACATGTTTATATTGTGAACAATATGTTTTACTAATATATTCATCAAAATATTTATTACCTCTAAAACTTATTAGTAAATCTTCTAAACAAATAAATTTAACATACAAGTCTCTAATTCTTCGATAATCATAAGTCTATAAGCAAACACTACCCTCAAAAGTAAAATAAAGTTGGATTTGAATAGTTTTATCTTTATTCCTATTTTCACATGTACTAATATATCTAGTTAAATAACCTGGACTATCAGCCATATTAAGGAAAAATTAGCATTACAGATGTTGCAGAAGACTCATTCCTCTAAAATACCGTCTGTCATAATTTTTGTTATTATTGTGTACTTTGACCAAATAGAAACTCTCTTCCAAAACTTTCTCGATAGCACAGTTGAAGTTGAAGTTCTAATTGTCTCCATCGACGACATTACTTTAGCTTCAGGAAGGTCTTGTTGAGGATATTCGTAACTTCCAGAACTTTGACCTTGGGAGTGAGTCATTGTTTGTGATTTGTGAATTGAGTGAGAAAATTTGAAAAATTAAGAATGAGATTGAGATTAGAAGAGTTGAGATTTTGAGTTAAGAAATGAGAATTGAGATTTGAGGAGTTGGTGAAAAAAAAATCAACCCCAACTCCCCCATTTATAGAAAAATGTTGCCGCTAGCCATTGCACACCACCTCGCTCACCCGTTGCACCCTTGCCCCCCACCCATTGCCGTTGTTCGTCGACTGTTGTGCCACCCGTTGCCGCCCCTCGCCTGTTGCCCATCGATCATTGCACCACCCATTGCCGCCTACCATTGCTGCACGGCCCGCACGCCCCCATTGAGCCACACACCAATTGTTGCCACACCCGCACACCCCAACCGAGCCGCACGCCGACTGTTGGAATAGCCGCACCTCCCGACTGTTCAACACAACAATCGAAGTCCGACTACTTGACCCATGACTATTCCCCACACCGCACGTCACCTGTTGCTCGCACTTCTTCACCTCTCGCTCAATCACTCTTCGACTGCCTGATTGACCTCTCTCTTCTTCTCTTCTTCCTCTCTTCTTCATCAAAACGTTTATTACCTTCAAAACTTATTGGTAAATTTTCTAAATAAATAAATTTAACATGCAAGTCTCTAATTCTTCGATAATCATAAGTCTATAAGCTAACGTTACCCTCAGAAGTAAAATAAAGTTGGATTTGAATAATTTTATCTTTATTCCTATTTTCACATGTACTAATATGTTTAATTAAATGACCTGGACCGTTAGACGTTTTGCAAGAGAAGTCAGTGTTACAGATGTTGTAGAAGACTCATTCCTCTAAAGTACCGTCTGTCATGATTTTCATCATTATTGTGTATTTTAACCAGATGAAAACTCTCTTCCGAAACTTCCTCGTAGCACAGTTGAAGTTGAAACTCCAGTTGTCTCCATTGACAGCGTCACTTTAGCTTTAGGAAAGTCTTGTTGAGGATATTCATAGCCTCCAGAACTTTGACCTTGGTAGTGAGTTATTGTTTGTAATTTGTGAATTGAGTGAGAAAATTTGAGAAATTGAGAATGAAATTGAGATTAGAAGAGTTGAGATTTTGAGTTAAGAAATGAGAATTGAGATTTGAGGAGTTGGTGAAAAAAAATTCAATCCCAACTCCCCCATTTATAGAAAAATATTGCCGCTGGCCGTTGCACCCCACCTCGCCCGCCCGTTGCACCCTTGCCCCCCACCCATTACCGTCATCTGTTGACCGTTGCGCCACCCATTGCTGCTCCTCGCCCGTTGCCCGTCAACCGTTGCACCACCCATTTTCGCCTATTGTCGACCGTTGCTGCACGGCCTGTACGCCCCCACTAGGCCACACACCAACCGTTGCCATGGCCTGCACACCCCCATCGAGCCGCATGCTGATCGTTGCCACGGCCATGCCTCCCGACCGTTCGACACAACAGCCGAAGGCCGACTGCTTGACCCATGACCGTTCCCCACACCGCACACCGCCCGTTGCTTGCACTTCTTCATCTCTCGCTCAGTCGCTCTCTGACCACCCGATTGGCCTCTCTCTTCTTCTCTTCTTCCTCTCTTCTTCTCTTCTTCTCCTTTTCTTCCCAACTTCCCTCTTTCCTGGCCAAACCCTAGCCTTCCGACGACTCGATGTGGCGACGCTGGACCACCATTGCCTACCGCTGCCGTCGGACCGCCCCTGCTTGCCTCTACCAGCTCCACTCCTTGCCGAACCCCTACCAAGCTACACCGCCGTCAACAACAATGGAGCTCTGCAGACTGCTTTGCCCCCTCGGTCGTGTACGCATGTCAGGCAACATTTGTGTCATGCCAAGTCGGCACGAACTGGCTGAAGGCCGATCCAAGCACGACCCATGGCACGAATAACTATTTGTGCTATGTCGTTGATCGACACAGCCCAATTGACATCTCTAAATAAGAGTTGTTTCCAACTAAAAGAGCCTGTCTGCAAATGAAGGCATGGATCCTGGCTAATTCTGTAATGAGAGAGAAAAGGCATATCTAGTTTCTTATGCTTTCTCTACAAATAGTGTCATGAACTGATAGGCATGCAAGTATCAAACTTCACTAACCACAATAATTGCCAAACTGCACAGGGGAGGGTAACACTCACACAGCCCATTGCAGAAGTCTCTTTCCCTTGGGTTGGACTGCTGAATTGGGAGAGAGGACTAAGGAGCCTGCCTCATTGAAAACAAAGGAAATTAATATCAAAATAAAGATACGAAAATATAAATTTGCTTGGAAACAACATTATCATATTCAATGACTTCTACTCAGGTGGTGACAAATATTGTTTTATGAACAACAGAAAACGAAAAGGAAGAAGAATGGAACAAGTAACAAGCTAAAGAAACACAATTTTCAAAAATAATGTTTTTTGGTTAACATCACTATGTCCATGGCTGTGCCTCATTTTAAGTATAAAAAGAAAAATTTTCTTCATAATAATCAATTGTAACAATGAAAGCAGGAAAATGAATCAAAGGAAATAACCATTCAGAATTTACCTGCAGAAGATATTTTTGCCAATGATCTAAGAAGCCAGAAAATACCTTCGGTTTGAAGGATGTTGAGCACAGCACAGACGAAATTATCACATTGAAATTGTAGAGAACTGGCAATCCAAAACAACAGAAGTAAACTGGTTGTACTGAAAAAAATGATAAAGTTGTGAACTTATGAAATTCTCATTGTTAAGTGCAACTTGAACACTACAAGCACAATTTTGAAAATTGGAAAAAAAAATTTGAACTTTTGAAACTTGAAACAAATGTGGTATGTTAAAGGGAGATTTTGAATGATATACAAACAAGATCTTTCATATACTTTTGAGAACTCAGGGAATGTTAAAGGGAAAAAATGGATTCTGATTATAAGGTACTAAATCTACAAGAGAGATGACTAGGGCTAGTCAGTCATAACTCGACAAAAGCACTAGTATTCTTATCTAGGCTCCAAATATGCACAGAATGTAAGATGACGTCTTCAGAAATTCATATTAAGATCTGTAAGGTCATCCATGGGAATTTCCAGGCCCATTATATCATTATCTTGCATGATATCATCATCAACATTTAGCCAGAAATCTTCAACTTGGCCTCCAAGCTCATCACTGACACCTAGCTCCTCTATGGAGTCTACTGCAAGTGGCAGACTAGAGAAATCAACTTCTGTCTCTTTGGATAAATCCTGGACGGTACTACTACGATTATGCAAAATCATTCTTTCATTTCCTTTGGTGTTTCCAAGACGTTTTGATTCACAAGCCTCCTGTACCATGGGAGATGTAGCATCTGTTTCTGCACTTCTGCCGACAAGTACTCCTGTGTTTGATATTTGAGCTGTCTTTTGCTTCAATTTTGTTTTTGCTTTATTGTCATTCCTTGAAGAAACTATTGATGGGCGACCAACTTTCACAACAGAACTTGCAGAGGCATCTTTGTGGTGATCCTGCTCTCTCTCACTTCTCTTCCCCTTTGCTCCACCAGGAATAGAACTTCCAAAGGTTGTAGATCTTGAAGGAGCACTGACAACATCATCTAGTAAGACCTCCCTCTTTTTTCCTTTACTTAAAATTACTTCATGCTTGACCAAAGATTGGTCTCGCATTGGGGTAAACCCCTGAAGAAAATCTCCTGAATTTCTATCCGCCCTATGACTGGTACTTCCATGTCCCTCATTTAGAGATGGATCTGTATCAGCAAATGAAATGGGGTTCAATGGACATGTGCATTTAAATTTACAACAAAGAAGACAGAAATCAATAATTTTATACACACTGAAAAATTACATACACAAGTAGTATTTGGTTGACCTTTAAAAAATTAGTATTTAGTTCAATAAACAACAATGTTCTTGGGCAGCAGACCTAATAAATGAGATTCAGGTTGGGAACTGTGTTGTTCAGCATGTGCAACAACACCCAGATGAACAGCATCAGATTTTGCAGAGCCACTGGATGGAGCAGAGAATAATATATTTCGAAATGACGGCTCGCTAAAACAGCTTTGCCCAGTAGTTTCAAATTCATGACATCTCGCAAGTGTTCTCTTAGCAAAGGCCAAAGTAACTAGCTTGGAGACCTTATTGACTCCACTCTTACTACCTGAACCATGGTTACCTCGGCCTCCCTGCATGACAGATTGCTTAACTTTACATAAGCTCTGTAAACAATTACATAGCAATTATGTTACTAAAAATCATATTTGCAACCTCCTAGGGTTTGTTAAGATGGCATGGCAACCAAGTGTGTCTTGGATGCCAAAGTGCGGAAGCATCCCCATCAATTACTTATTTATTTAGAATAGCACACACATCCGTAATTTTGTGTGCGGAATATATTTACAAAATATATATTCATAAATAATTCATTTAAATTTCCATACATATACATCCAAAAATGACGCACCCAATTATATTTTCAGAAGTAACTGGCCAGAAAGCTTGCCGCTGCACTGTAAATGGCTGGTGCAGCCACTGGCAGTGAGAGGTGGAGGGAAGAGAAAAGTGCCCAGCAGGGATTTTTTATTGTTTTAGAGTTTAAAAACCCTAGCAAACCCTTATAAATGGTTCAACATATTTGAATCTTTATTGGATCCATAACTAGATTCACCAAGATCTGCCTAACTCAACAAAGTTTGGACACCCCAAGAGTCAAGGCAGACTTGAAAATCCACTCAGGTGAGGTACCCACCCCAACAATCTTGCAATTTCGTATCATTTGTGTAGAGCACCAGATCTTCATTTTGAAAAGACATAATCAGACTAAACAAAAAAGCAGAAAATCAAAACTAAAAAGAAATCAGGAAAACCTTACATTGAGAACCTGATTCAATTAAAAAAAAGTAGAAGAAAAAGCAGTTTCCTTGGCAGATCAGTGCCACACATAAGGAAGAAGTAACAATACACAATTTTGGCGAGGGATGGAGTAGAAAGACAAATTTGGTAAGGCTTAAGTAGAAACAGGTCCAGTTTCATTTACAAAATAATCTATTTTTTTTTGACAAGGATAAGATTGAATTTTATTAGATAAGAACAATCATGTGCAAAAGGAAACAAAAAAAGAAAAAGCAAAATAAATCAACCACCAAGCCCATCAATCAAAAAAACACACAGCACTAAAGAACAGCAACAGCATCGCCCAACACATCCCCAGATACCACATCCTTGCAGCCAACCAAATACTCTGGTGAATCAAATCAATAAATATTGATCATAGAATGTGGGAATTCTAAATGCTC
This sequence comes from Amphibolis antarctica, assembly GCA_024699675.1. NCBI lineage: Eukaryota > Viridiplantae > Streptophyta > Magnoliopsida > Alismatales > Cymodoceaceae > Amphibolis > Amphibolis antarctica. The sequence goes on along the minus strand of JAMKPZ010000344.1, from coordinate 21,107 downwards.
ACACCTGAATGTCAAAGAAAACATAAAAAAAGTAGAGAAATTATTACCAAAGTTTTTCTATAAGCTATATCAACAAGTTTGTCAAAAGCAAGCCGCTCAATCTTCCTGCAAATAAAACTTTGGTTACCTTGGCTGGTAGACGAAAAAAGAGGAATATTGCAGAATCTTACTTCTCTTCTAGCATTCTTGCATTTTGAACCACTTCACGCAATTTGATTAGTCCAGTCTTCTTGGTCTTTGCCTAGTTAAGGTAACAATTTGTTAGAAGTACTTAAGTAACACATTTAACTGAAAATGGTAAAAATAAGGCCCAGTTATCAGCCCAGTTATTTAAGGAGAATATTGGAAGTTTGACAAATACTAATGGCCAAAAACAAGGAGCAGACAGCTAACCATAGTAAACTTTAAAACTAATTTTATGATGCCACAATACAAATATTGTGGCATCTTTAAAACTAATTTTCCCGATACTTGCTTTTGCCTTAATCTCATAAATTTTATCATCTTATCATTGTTTTGATATCCCAATGTTTTTTGAGTAACAACAGGAAATATATTAAAATCAACAAAAAGGAGGCCCATAGGAGATGTATGCAAGTTGAAAACAAAGACAAACAAGGTAAAGATGGGTTTCCAGAACCGAAAACCCAATGGAGGGAAAATGGTAAAAAAGACTAGAATAAGGCTACCCTGAAGATTGACAGCTACCCAATGTTATATAATCATTTTGATATTAAATTGAATTTGGAATGAATATACCAATGTGGAATTGTGTATAAAAGTATATGGTATCAAGGAAAATGCAGGAAGATATGGTTTTTTCCTTAGCTTAATGTCTGGGTAGCTTGGCTCATTAATAAGCCTGATTGAAAAATAAATTAAGAAGAATTTTCATATCTAAACAATTTTTCAATGCACAATATGTGAAGCATTGTTTCCTAGATAACAGCATAAGCAGGAAAGCATTGCTACCTATATAAAAGCATGATTGAAGTAAGCACATTGCTTGAAATCTGTTGCCACCAATTAAAAGGGTACCTTCTGGCAAAGTTCCAACTTCAACTTGCAGATGTCTATTTCAAGTTGTTCATCTTCTCCATCAGATAGAACCGGCTGACAAAGGCAAGAACAGCAATGAGTAGGTGTGCAAACACTTTTTGGAATTTGTTTATATAATGTCAACAAAGTAACATACATGCATGTATACAAACATATATGCATGTATGAATGTATGCATGCATGTAGCAAGAGAGAGAGAGAGAGAGAGAGAGAGAGAGAGAGAGAAGTAGTCTAGATTGTTTTCAAGAGTACCAAACGTGATGATACTTGATTTTTTTTAGTAATAGAGTTTTCAAATCAAAAATCCAAACTATTGAAGTTGATTAATGTTCTTAAGTATCTATAAATCAAAGTCCAATAGTTTTAGATGATTATATGTTTTAAATTAGATGATTACAAAATAGAGTGTTCAAATATTCCTAAAATACACACATTTGGAAGAACATGATACTCTGAATCCATACATTCATAAAAAGATCAAAATGAGGAAGCGACTACTTATTCAAATATTGTTGAAGAGAAATCAGGACGGAATAAAATGCTGCAGTTCCAGCCAGTAACGGTGTCATCCATCAAAATAAGAAAATTTTAACCTTCTATAGTTTCTACAGAAAAGAAAAAGAAAAACTCACCACAATTTTTGGTTGGAGACCAATTATTTGAAGTTCTAACAAAATCTTTTCATCTAGTGACATCTGTTCATACTGGAACACGCATGGAGAAGGATTAACACACTCCGTACTAATGTCCTCCACTTTGCCCACATTATTGTGACCATGTTCAGGATTGGTGCCAACCTCAGAACATGATAAATTACACTTTGCATGTAGCAGACCATTAGTGCAAGAGTAGTTATTAATTACTGGACTCTTAAAGTTATTTGATGTTGCATGACCATTGCAAAGGGAGTTGTCCCATGAATAATTCTTCTGGGCGTGAAAAATCATTTCAAACTCTGTTTCTAATAGGGTCTTCTTTTCTCTATCTTTAGCAAAAATATCTGCGTGGTGGCTCATGTCACAAAAATTACCACTTGTAAATCGTGAGAATGTATGCTGCTGGTCATTGTTGTGGTCTGTTTCAGATTCTGGAATAATAGCAGCTAGCAGCCGTTGTGATAGTGGAATCACTCTCTCAAGCCACCGATCAGTCCCAAGTTTCTCTCCAGTAGGATTTCCGTGCCCATTGTTATTTGCACAATTTACTTTTCTTTCTCGAGAAACAACATGGTGAACAAGCCCATCCTGAAAGAAACAAAAAATAACCTGTATGAGTCAAGGAAACAGTAACTATGCTAAATTAAGATCCATTCAAATTCTTATGTATGATAAAAGATTACATGTAAGTTTTCAAGCTCACACACAGAAAGGCATAACATCTTAAGCTTAGAACCATAAATTATTCCTGATCATACATCAAGAAAAAATACAATGAAAAGACATTCATGGAGACTTATATAGACACTACACAAAATAAGTGTACCTTGAAGAAACCAACCAGATTTACCAAAAACGCAAATAAATTTCATTTCCAATTAGAATGTTGATTATGAAACTCGTCATGATAGGTGTTATATATTATGTGGTATTGTGTCTTGTAGGTGGGTAAATGGATATCTAGTTAGAGGGATATGTTACCAACCCTATATATTGTACTAAACCACTCCTAATTAGGGTGAATGAAATCTTATCTTCTTTTCCACATGGCATTGAGTTTTTGGCTGTGTAACTTTTCTTCAGGATCTCTCCCCAAGGTTGGATAAGTTGTCTCCTCAATCTATTAAGCATACCTTTGTTAGATATTCTTGAACCTAGAAAGGCATCGATGTTGTCATCCTCTACTAGGAGATATTATGCCTTGATGCCACCTTCTTTGAGTCTCAGAATTATTTTGGGAATGTGATTGAAGACATTGACAATGTCCTGTTACCAATGGCTATAAACATAAATAGGGAGACCACTGCTGATCGTAATGCCACCAATTACTCATTGTAGGTGTACTAACAACACAAGCAACCACCAACTCCTCCATCCATTGAATCAACCTCAAATTTGGATGTAAATTCAATCAATTCCATCACCATAGGCCTTATCTTCCCATTTCCTTAAGGAAAGGTACCCAACGCATGCACCTCTCATTCTAATTTAAACTTTGTTTCCTATAATTGTATTCAACCTTCTTTTCAACATCTTGCTTTATCCATATCTTCCAAGTCTATACCCAAAGACTATTAGGAGGCTTTACAATTACCACATTGAAAGATGATTATAGATGATGAAGTAGAATCTTTAAGATCACTTGGTACCTAGGAGTTGGTGCCTTTCCCTATAAAAGCAAGTATAGTCACTTGTAAATAAGTCTACACCATTAAATACAAGCCAAACAATTAAGTGGATAGGTATAAAGCTTGCCTAATGGCTTGAAGATTTACTCAAACACATGTTGTTGATTATATAGAAACTTTTTCTCACATTACACGGCTTAATTCTATTTGAGTTCTTTCTATTGTCATTGATCAACAATGAGATCTATACCAACTTGATGTCAAGAATATCTTTCTTTATGATGATCTAATTGAATAGGTTCATATAAAGCAACCACCTGGATATATTATTCAAGGAAAGAATCTTGTGTGCAAGTTAAAGGTGATCTATGGTTTTAAATAGACCTTACATGCCTACTTTGGAAAATTAAGTCAAGTTATGGTTAGTGGAAGCTTTTGTCAATGTGTGATGAATCACTCTATTTTTTATCACAAAACAATTGACCGTGTTATATTGGATCATTGGCTATATATGTTGATGATATATTGATTACAAGTAGTGATGTTAGGAAAATTATGAATGCAAAGGTTTATCTTGGAAGGTCTTTTCTATCAAAGACATAAGAAAGTCAAGATATTTTTTGAGAATTGAGTTTGTAAACTCCAAAGGAAGAATGGCATCATCCCAATGAAAATACATCATGGATTTATTGTAAGAGACAAGTCTATTAGGTTGTAAACCTGGAGTACAATCCTTCCTCTTTTGCAATGACACAACTAAGAGGTTGGAAAATCATGGTTAGTATAGAAGACTAATCAAAAAATTAATTTATCTCATTATCACAGGACCTAACATTGCAAATTCCATCGGTCTATTAAGCAAGTGTATGCATGAATCAAGGAAAGTGCATTGGTTGAGTGCACAACACATACTTGATTATATTAAAGGTATGCCAAGAAAAGGTTTGACATACAAGATGAATAGTCACGTAAGTGAAGGGAGAGTTAAGAAATCCACCTCAAGGTTCTGCACTTATGTTAATGAGAATCTAGTTACATGGTGAAACAAGAAGCAGAATGTTGTTACTAGATCAAGTGGTAAAGCTGAATATAGATCAGTAGTGGCATGCAGGATGATACGGATAAATTCATTACTCAATGAACTTGGATTGACTATTCAACTATCTTGTGCTAACCCTATATATTGAAATCCAGTTAAAGATCCGTTACCAACACTATATATTGTCATGGCCAGCTAAAGAAAGAAATTCAGAAATCGTCAAATTGCCAATGTGTATACCTTTATTCTCAAAGTTAAAACTGAATATTGCACAAATACACATTAATAGCGTGATTGCATTGATATTCCCTTTAATGCCCATCTGTGCAAATTGAAAATAAATCATAACAAGTTTTGCTAAAAATAATTCATGCCTCAATGCTACTATGCAAGGTTTTAAATATCAATATCGCATCAAAGATTGATCCTTAAAAAAAAAAGGAAACATATCGAGGATCGAGGATCGTATTAGTGAAAACTTAATACTTTTATAGAATAATAAAAAACCCATAAATTTCAACTTGAAACTCAAAAATAAAATAAAATAAAATATGATAAATTGATAAGTATAAAACAACTAGATAAATTTTTAGGTAATTATCATGCATAAAATATTAATTAGATAGAGATATAAATGTTGCAAGCATAACAAAGCTCTTAAATCATCTAGACATAAATCAAAACAACTTAAGTTAACAAATGATTTAAAATTTAACTTACTGTTAAATATAATCTGAGCCATAGTTCAATAAATTCTACATTATATTTTAATAAAAAATAGTTTATGTTTTAACATATGTTAGGTTGCATTCTAATAGAATCTAAGTTAATGTTTTATATTTATCAAATTACATTTCAATAAAATTCAGGTTACAATTCATACCAAAAACACAAATTAATAAGATTATGCATGGTACAAGAGTTTTCATAATCTCCATAATTAAAAATTTATATTCATATAATTTAGTTACTATCTTGTTTGTGATTTCTTAATACATTCAAATTTTTTAAAATATTTTATGAAATAATTTTTATTTTTATAGATTTTACTTCCTCTTTTTTTCTTTTTTAGACGTGTTTCCTTTTTTTGTTTGTTCTTATTTTTCCTTTTTTCTTTATTTATGCATTATAAGATTTTAGAGTAAATTATGAATTTTTATTCCTATAATATAGTTAATATTTTTTAATAAAAACTTCCATGCATTAATTAAAAATTAAAAAATTGTAAGAATAAAAAATATATGTGAAAGAGGAGAATTATTCACAAACAAATATAATTAAAAAAATTTAAAAATCAGGATTTTTGTATTTTTAATAATTCTATTTTTAACATAAGTTTTATTTTTTCATTTTTTTCTTCTTTTTTTCCTTCTCTTTCTTCACCTTTTCTTTTTCTTTCTTTTCTTCTTTCTTTGTTCTTTTTTGTTTCTTTTCCTTTTTTTCTTTCTTTTTCTCTCACGTGCTCGTCACCCTCTAACCCTCCCACCTTTGTCTTCCTATCTCTACTTGAAGTTTGAAAACCTTAATGAGATCTTGCAAACAAGAGAGAGAAGCCAAAAGGCAAAGGTGTACAACAAAGGTCAATGGTTCCTTCGATGATGTGGTAATAGTTGGATGTAATGGTATATGAGTCATAGATATCCAATTAAGGATCCATTTATCTTATACCTTATATATTGTAGTTTCCCTATTCAATGAAACAAATCTCTTTTGCCCTATATCTCTTTTTGCACATGGTATTAGAGCAAAGGGAGATCTAAGGTACACCACAGTCCACCACCTTCCCTACTGTCGGTCATCACCCACCATCACCACCACTGCTGCCACCTGCTGCTGCATCCACATAGACGCATCCTGCACAGACAGATGTGTTCCACGTGTTTGCATTTGTGTGGACACAATAGCAGGTGGCTTCGGCAACAGTGGTATATTGCAATGATATACGGGTCATGGATATTTGGTTAAGGATCCATTTATCCTATACCCTATATATTGTAATTTCTCTATTCAATGAAACAAATCTCTTTTGCCCTATATCTCTTTTTACACAGACAAAGGCAAAGAAGGGATTTTGTAGGATAACCTGATACTGGATTGATCAAGTTTTTCCTTGGATTGATTGATCCAACAACCAGAAAGCCATAAAGTTCTTCAAATCAACCAATTTGTCAATCCAGCCCGAATCTAGAGTGATGGATTGTCTGATCCAAGGTGTTTTTGATACCACATAGGGTTTCAGGATCATATGTTTCAAAAATCAAGTCAGATCAGCAAAATATCACCGATCTGTATCGATTTTTGAATCCATGCTAACATGTGGTGTCAGCAGCAGCACAAATCCATTGAACGAATGCATGCCACTTCTACTTTAACACATCACACATGACAAGAAACACATCAAAACCACTGATAATGCCACAACATTTATTCCATTGGTCAGCACATTGATGGTAAATACTTCAGCAATATTATGAGAAAGATTTGGGCAATTGTTTCCAGTGTACAAAGCAAATGAAAACCATCAATAAGCTACCTTCTCATTGACGTCTAGACACAGACTCTTATCAAGCTCCTCAACAATAGTTATCTGATCAAAACATTGCAATACACAAGTTTTAGTATGCAAGAAACTGCTTGGATCATAATATCATGACAGTGTCACTTACTTGTTGCTTCAATAATGCAGTGTAATCTGAATCAACAAAAGAAAAAAAGGGGCTCATTTTCTTCCAAAACAAAGTGGAAGAAGTTTGATCTACAGTACCAACTAAATTAGAACCTGAAAATAGAACCACAGGGATTGAAGAAAAAGGAAGTACAAAAGAATCTAACAGGATTAGCTTACTGCTTAAATTTTGAACATAGTTTGCAGCTGCAAAAAGCTCCTCATGGTCATTCTCACATCCAACTGTACATTTCAGACAAAAAAGCATAATAAATCGTAGTATAAAGGGGATTCAGCATAAATTACATAATCCTAGCAAGCTTTGTAGATTACCAATCAATTTAGAGCTAGCACAATTTGAAACATGTCCAGGACGAGTCAATGCCTTGCGATCAGTAACCTTCTTTGAAGGAGGACGGCCTACCTTACTGCAATGCAAAGGAACAAATAGTGTGGGTAAATGGCTGGTAAGTGAGAAGATTTGTCATATTTGAGAAAAAATGTTAACCTTTCACTCCGATCAGAGCTAGGCTTCCCATTACGCATTGATTTTGTTTGGGTATTTTCTTTCATCAAGGAAAAACATGGTTTTGACTGCATCAATCCTCTCCCATTTCTACCTACCCTTCGACCATCTCTAGTTTCTTCTTTAAAAAGCTTATTCTTCTTTGTAGGCAATATGACAGTGCTTGATTTCTTGACTGGGTTTAAAGCACCATCCTCACTATGATTAATGGTTTTCTCCTTACATTTATTTTCAGCAGCTCCTGATTCCTCGGTCTCTGACAAAACAGCAGGTGATGGACTGTTTTCAAACTTCATGCTTAGTTGATGTGTGGCACCAGGTGTGCCTTTTGGGATCAGAGACCCAGTGGTATCAGTGCTTGATAATCTAGCTGCAACATCAGAGGTGGGAGATCCAGCAATCATTGTCTGTGACTCATCATGACCTGAGACAGGAGAAACTAGATTTGTTCTCCTCATCCGTATTCTTTGTGGCCTCTGCCGTACCCACTGAGCTACATGGGGTGGAGGTCCTGCTGACAAGGGACGCTTTCGATTGTTTGTTGCAGATGGTACCTGACTTTTGCTCAGGGATGAAGACTGTTCCCATCCATCAATGGTCCCAGGTGTACGAAGAGTGGAAGATGAATTTGAAACAGTAGAACCAGTCCTTGGGGCTCGAGATGCTTTCCCTTTTGTCATATGACTTTGACTCCCCACATGAGGAACCTCCCGAATGTTCAGTCTGCAAATTGGATGAGACAATGTTATTTATAAAAGCAGAAAAAGCACGGCAGTTACCTAACTTTCAAATATAAGGTCAAAATGGTGGATTAGTATTTTGAATTAATGAACTTCCCGCATGCACTTAACATTTGTTTTGATATGTGTGTAAAGAAAACAGAGGTACTATGCTAAAGTAACAGAGAGTATAGGATGAAGACTAAAAAAACTGATTTAAGGTGGCATTGCCCTTAGAGAAGCCATCCCAAAACCAAATCACAGCACTTAATAAGTATGCAAGCCCCCATAACATATCCCAATCAAAGTAAATGAAGAATTGAAGATGTATAAATGAATCACAAATATTAAAAAAAATCCCACTCTATGCTGATAATGTCATCTTTTTCAAGTTAAAATGAAATAGTTTTGGAGGGCAGATTGAGAAGATAGGAATTTGCAAACAGGATTAAGACAAACAAAAATTTACTTTTCTTGAGTGGTAATCAAGATATAATGGTATTAAAATAGAAAGAAGAATCAAGAGATAATAACGTTAAAATGAAAAGGGAAGGGAGAAACACGGATATGTTGCTTCTTCCATGTGAAAATTGACAGAGCTTTTAAGAATCAACAAACTTAGAAAGGCAACATAGATTTAAGGAAAATGAAATCCACAAGGTAAACCTTCACCAACTGGCATGGCCAAACTCTAGCAATAAACATGCGAGACAGAATATCACATCAAATCCTAATGAGAGATAATTGATGAATGTATATACTTTGCAGGCCCTTTCACCATACTTCGTTCATTTTCAAATGAAGAACAATATTCCCTACGATCATTTGAAAGAGATAAACCATCTAAGTCATTCTTAGGTAGATTGCGGGAGCCACTGAAATTTGGTTGTGAACTGCCATCTAACTTGTTGATTGCATTTATTGTAGTAGAAGAACCAGGTCTGCAAGATATTAAAAACCAGAAGTTAATTCAAGCTTCTTCATCAATTGACACAAAGTGAATACAGTTATGAAACCTATCCTTTACAAGCAAAACATAAACGAGAAAACAAGGTATAATTATCACAAAAAAAAAAAGAGAAACATGTCCAACAAAAATAATGCAGTACTAAAATCAAAACATATCTAACTGGCAAATGTATCAAATATTAAGTGGACAAAAAAATAAATTCTTTGTATATTGAATATTATATCATCTGACGTAGAACATGTAGCCAATGAATAATGAAACCAAAATAGGAAAATGCAATAAAATTTTCAAAAGTGAGAGCAGATACAATGCATGAGAATCAAACTGGCACAAGTTAGGAACACACTAATATACCAAAAACCACAGGCACATTAAAGAAACCACAATGAAAAGCCAACCTTATCATATACTCTTATAACATATACCTGAAACCAACTCCATCTGAAAGTCTAGGATGAGCTTCATTTTTAAACTTTGGTCGCATTCCCTGTTTAATCTCTCGTTCAGGATCCACAGCTCTAGAAGCCAAACCACCTGCAGATCGCTTCCTCTTCATGTTTTTATCCCATCCATCACCTCCAGCAGGAAGACCTCGAGTTTTGTCATCAGAAAGATTAACACCACCACTACAAGCTCTGAGCATGTTCTTCTCTCTATCAATAATAGCTTTTTCCCTGCCAATAACTGTACCTTGTCTCAACAAGACACCCCCACGGCCTTCTGACTAGAATTAAAATAAGGACAAGTGAAGTAAATACAAATGACTAAAGACCTAGATATATCAAATGATGTCATTTCAGAAAAAGTAGAATTCACTTAAAAAAATATACACGTTCAACAAGATATCATAGAGAAATGAGCTATATGACTAGTTGAACATCTCCAGGAAAACAAGACCAGGAAAAAATGTGAACCCATATATCTACCATTGATGATCGGATTCGCTTATTTGGAACAGAATTCTTGCTCCTTTCCTCCAGTCTTTGCGCTACAGAATCAGAAAAATTTGGGTGTAGCTGACTTCCTGCCTTCATCGTACTAGCGGTCTTTTCAGAAGTAGAAATTTCATTTCGTGATCTTTTCCTTGTTATAATATTCCGAAACCTATCCACTTTCACAATGGACTCATGCAACATTTTTGCTCTATCCCTGGTCAAAAACAAGTTAACTGAGAAAGATGCAATAATATTCCAGAAAATCTCCATATGAAATCGACAAAAGGACTTCCACTCTGTTAAGAGAAAAGACAACACTGAGTAATGGCAACAAATTGTAAACGAATGTCATAACTGCTATCTGTAAATAAGTTAGCCAAAATGACGCATTGGCTGGACAGCATATTTCTCATGTTAAAAATAAAATAAAAATTAACATCTTAGTTCTACAATATGAGGTCAATAACATAAATCATTTATCTTGATCTATTACCATCCATCATTAAATCTTCCACTAGATTAATTTTGTTAGAGTCTAAATATATATTAGGGTTTATGTGTAAGTAGGATTAGTCCTACATTGGTTAAGTGTTATATATTAGGGTTTATGTGTAAGTGGATTTAATCTCAAATTGGTTAAGTGTCATACGCTATTTCTATGTAGCCTTTATATTAAGAGGCATTGTGCTTATGAATGAATTAATCCAATCATCATTTATTTTTTCTCTTGTTCAACAAATATAATTTTAAATTTTTTAAAATATTATGTAATTTTAAATCTTTTTAAATACTTATGACCAAGTAACTTCTTTTCCTCTAGCTCATTTAATTTCACCTAATAGAAAACTCAATGGATGAGGCTCCTATCAATATGTGATTTGAGAAGGGTCCAATTTTATTCAATCTTACATCTATAAATCAAGAGATGGTTTCCCAATATTTGAAAGCATGACTTTCTGCTCACAATTGAGCAATTTTACCATCATATTAAGAATAACCTTCAATCTATAGATCAAAATTGAGGGAAAGCATTGGTAGGTGGCCCAATGGTAAGTTTACACCATTTTGACATGAAGTTCATATCTTGTGAAACAACCTCCACATTAGTGAAAATGTTGTTGCCTATAATCAAACCCTCCCTTGAGCTTACACTGGCAAAAGTCTCATATTAGATTTTCCCATTCAAAAAATAGTATCTCTGTTTATAGATTTAATGCTGCAAATAATTAGATCCTCTCCAAACCCCATATTGGTATGCCGCATGCGCCTAGTTTGTACCTCTTTAACTTTCAAAAAAAATTTGTACCTTTTTAGTTTTACCAAAATTCATTGATTCTCATTTCTTTGCAAGTACCTCCATAGACCTTCTAGGAACATGACCAAATCAACTAAGATGATTTTCTCTAATTTCATCGTCAATGGTACGGCACTTCCTTTTTCAAATGAAATCATTTATTGTCTCTTTTAAGTGTTATCACATGTCTATCTTAATATTTGCATGTATGCTAAACCAACTTTTTGGACGTGTCCATGTTAAGGAATACCAATAAATGACTAAAATTACTGTACCTGGCCTTGGTAGAGGCTTCTTGCATGGTAACTTTAAAGTGCTTAAGTTCCTCAACCGTAGGAAGTGGTCTTGAATGGATAGCCCCAAATGGATGTTCCTCAAGAGAGACACCAAGGACCACTCTCAGTTCTCCATAGCGAGTGTACTTCTGATCTGCCAGAGAGAGAGGCTCCAGCATAAGACTATTGGACAATGGTGGAATTTCTGCAGAGGTGGCTGCAGTGGGGCTCCTAGCAACTCCAGCACTGGACAATGAAACACGATTCTCTAAACTATCCCTGAAGCTTCCTGACCTCTCCATACCGGGGCCTGAGTAGAATCCTCTTTGGCCATTAGGATAGGCAGTGGAGAAAGTGGATCCTTCTGTGATGATTGAAGCTAACTCCGATCTCGTACCTCCAGCCATGATTCTCAAACACGAACAGAAAAGCTTATTGCCATACTCAAACGGTATCAGCTAAACCCCCGAAACCAGAGTATCCTGACAAAAAAACTCTCAACCAAATGATCAGGAAGGTGTACAAAAGTAACAAGTGGTCAACCATCGATACTCGAAAGGAAAAAAGCATAATCACCGAGTCGCGTCTGGTTACTTAACAGTGAACAGCCGCCTTTTCTCATCACAAAAACAGCCAACATAGCGACATTAACCACACGGCCAACTAGAAATCTGAAGTTTTCATCAAAATTCCGATAACCGTAATCAATAACTAGAACCTCTACTCTGCTGCATTGCTTGCTCAAAATCACGAACACAACAAAGCACGACAATATGGATACAAACAGTCGCACAGTGGAAACACAAGAACCAAGCCGCCAACGGAAAAAAATTTCATGCAAACAAACTCAAGAAGACAACACGACCGAATCAACACCACACCGACAATGGCAAAATCCCCCCAAAACCCCCCAATCCGAATAGCACCTCCTACGGAAGTTAAAATACTCACTTATTCCCTGCCCCACGGACCTTCCGAGCAACTCAAACACGGACGAGCCGTAGAAAACCAAGCTCCACCGGGAACAGAACCACGACCGCCACCAGAACCCTAGCCACGCCTGAATTCAACAGCAACCGTGCGAATTGACGGCGAGGAAGATGATTCTTCCGCCCGATCTAGCCGGAACGGATCGGTATCGGGAACCCGAGGGTTTGCCTCCTGCGTCCACCTCTCCGTGCCGTCAGAATCGACCCCAGGTTGAAAAGAGGGCGTCGGGACGACAGAAGCACGACCGAGCGAGCGAGGAACGAATAATAATAATTAAATTAAATTAGAAGTATGCATGAAAATTGGGAAATAAAATATCGTCACCGTTGCGGCAAGAATCGAGGGCGTTGGACTGGAAGACCGTAGACCTTTGCACATCACGCCATGCCGCGGACCGGCGTTGACTACGTTGCTCTCTCTCTCACATGACTGACTAAGCCGTGTTTGATTATTTATCAGACTCTTTGCTTTTTTACGATAATGACGTTTGATTTGATAATCATAAATAATTAAATTTTAATTTTAATTAAAATATTTTTTTAACATTAAATGAATTTAATACTTGAGGGATTTGTGTGGATGAGATTTTTTTTGGAATTCAGAAGAGTGAGGAAATGTTTAAAACAATTAAAGAAATTTGTATATATTTGAGTGAAATGAAGTTTTATTTTTCACTTTTTTTTTATGTTTAACTAGATTAATATGATTTAATATAATCAAAGATTGACGTAACAATGTTTAGTAGGTTGTGTCGAGAAAGTCCGTATGAAAATAATTTTATAATTTTTTTTAATGTACTTTTGTTAAATTATACATTATATATAACGTAGTATTTTGAATTTATGGACAGGTAATACATGATTTTGAATTTAAATATCACATTTAATTATTTTTTAAATATTTATAAATTATATTAAAATTATATTAATTTTTAATAAAATAAACAAATTTTATGACTTGACATGAGTTCAAATAAATCATGTCAAATAGGTATTGTTTGGATTGTTGATCGAAGTGTCAAATATAGCTCAATATAATACAAATAATATCATGTTTAAAAAAAATTCAGGTTGTGTTAGCCATTAAATGTGATAAATAATAAAAATTATACAAAAGATTACTATCTCAAAAATGATTATAAGTTAAAATTAAGAGTTTATATATAATTTAAATTTTAAAATCATAAAAACCAGATTCATGTTTAAAGTAGATGTCATACAATATTTTTACATTTATTTTATAAAACCGGATTCATGTTTAATATATCATTTAATTTTATAGTAAATCTTAAATTTTAAAGTATATAACTTTATCTTGCATTTAAAAAGTAATATTTTTTTAAATATTAAAGGAAACTTAAATTAAAGATAAGAGTCAACAAACAAAAGTTTTAACGGTAAAATAATTCAAAAAACATAAATGCAAATGTTCGTATTATACAAAATACAAGCAGAAAATTGAATGAAAACATAATTGAAACGATAAAAATTAATTTTGTCTTCAATAAGTAAAGTGAAAAATATTAAAGAATATCGAAATAATATTCTTTCAGAACTTAGAGAAAATGAATTAAATTTTATCTTTTTAAGATATCGTTTACTTTTTCCTATTATCAATTTCTAAAAATATTTTCAATTTTACGATAAAATTTATATTTTTTAATTTATTTTTATTATTATCAAAATTACTTTTTTTTCTATTTTTATCTTAAAATTGTTCGCTTAAAATTTACTTTTTTTTCGAAAATGTGATTAGTGAATGATCCCTAGGTAACCTAAAAGAAGGTTAAGACATCATTTATTTACCAAATTTTATCTTTTATTACTGTAAGCTATTTTAATTGATAAATAAGAAGGTTAAGACATTATTTGTTAACAAATAATACTATATCATATAATGTATGTACCTAATAATACAAAAGTTAACTAAAAAACTTTAAACAAACATAACTTTAACTATTATAACTAACAACTTCGACCAATTTTAATTACAATATAAAAGTTAAAAATGAAACTGTAACTTAAGTAAGTAAATCAAATTTTTTCATGAGATAGAAATTCAAGAATTAAAAAGAGCACAGTGAATAAAGTTATTGTCCAAATTATCAACATTATTAGCAGAACCAAATTTTAGAATGAAAAGACAAATTCCCAGTAAATAAAGAAATGTTAAGAGTTTTCGATAGTAAAATCGTAAGTTATATTAAAAATAAATTTAATATAATACTTATTTTATGATTTTATTATATTAATGATATATTTGATAATAAGATATTTTAATTTTAAATATTATAAATTTTATTATTAAATAAAATTAAATTCTAATAAAATAAAAATTTATGCAGTTAGTACGAAATTGAAACCCAAGATTTCGACCCGGGCGGAGTCCGACCCGTTTGTCCGATTTCAAGAGGCGGCGGTGGTGCCCATACCGACATGCTGCCCGATGGCGCTGGCGCAGGTACTCGGCGGCGCCTTCCGTCCAGGTCACCGCCCCGCCCCCTCTCCACTCCGTTCGTCGCGTCCACACCTCTCGCCCTCCCATGTGCGGAACCAGAACTCCAGCTGGGCTGCGCTGCAGAGAGAAGTCGGGCGTCGGGGCCGCTTCTCCTGTCTGTTCTCCGACGGAGGCCGCAGGCAGGTATGCTTGTTGTTGTTTCGCTATCATCCGTCGCATCCTCGATGAATACAGGTTTAATTTTAGGGTTTTTGAATTTCTTATTTCTCGTTTGCACGTTGGAGTTCCATTGAATTTCGCAGTTGAAGCAGCGAAAACTTTTCATTCAAGCAATGTTTTGTTTACTGCTGTGTTTGGACATGCTACCGTTTCCCTGATTCGATATGAGTCGACAGGTTTCGGGTTGTTTGGTTATCGTGTCACGTAGATCCGAGTGTGATGATCCTTTCCCCGTTTTGTATAAACCATAGTGAGGACTGTGGGAGACTAGAACTTAGTTTGTCAGCGTGTAAGCTTGTGCTCTTGGATGTAGTTTGCACCACGAATTGCAATCATAGTTGTTTTTTCCACTAGTTCCCAATATTGATAATATCAACGTAGATCCATCGACCATACTGTATTGTCAGCTCAGATCAAAGACATGCTGATGACTTAGGTACCATATCTGTGCATCAGAACCAAACGACTTCGTTACCATATCTGTGCATCAATCAAGTGATACCGAGCGATATAACAACCTATGGAAATGAAAAAGAAGTTTGAAAATGCTAACATGGAAAAACGAGAAACAGAACAAATGATTTATACTATGTTTCTCATGTCATAACGTTCCAAAATCACTCTGGTTCCAAAAAATGTATTTTGTTCCATATCTATCATTTTTCGTTCATAATATCTTTCCAACTAAGCTTACCCAAGTGTTCCATAATTTGTGGAAGTAATATTCTTTTTTCTCGTTCCCCTTCCATATTATTCTGTATACCTGTAACTTTTCTTCAAACTACCCTTGGCGATATAAGAATTAAATTTTCAAAAAAATTTATTAATTTCTGAATGTGAGACGTCAGCCCATAATCCTGCACATCAAAATCACTTTACCAGTCAAACCACACACATTATTGTTAAATTTATACATTCGTGTATAT
Organism: Amphibolis antarctica; assembly: GCA_024699675.1. Lineage (NCBI taxonomy): Eukaryota > Viridiplantae > Streptophyta > Magnoliopsida > Alismatales > Cymodoceaceae > Amphibolis > Amphibolis antarctica. The sequence goes on along the minus strand of JAMKPZ010000344.1, from coordinate 4,749 downwards.
CATTATTGCTCACAGTCCGGTAGATTGCACCTCCAAAACTTAGTCTCTCAAACATGTGAACTTTCATGTTCATTATGTTATTCAATTATAACTTCTCTTGCCCTTTATTGTTCATTATGTTATTCAATTATAACTTCTCTTGCCCTTTATTTTTTCTCATATCCCAGTCAACCATTAAACATTCAGTTGTAACATGAAATGTTGGTTTTGAGATTCTGTTGTTCTCTGTTCTTTACCTTTCAATGATATAAATGTTTAATGTTTTGAACAATCCTCAAATCTTGCTTAATATTTTTCTTGTCATTGCTTCTAGGAACAAGCCAGGAAAGCACTTGAAAGTGCTTTAGAAGGAAAGAAATCTGACTTTGAGAAATGGAACAAAGAAATAAAGAAGAGAACAGAGAATGGTGGTGGGGGTATCTCAGGTAGAGGAGGTTGGTTTGGAGGAGGTGGGTGGTTCCATTGGTTCAATGATGAACATTTCTGGGAAGAGGCCCAGCAGTTGATTCTGACCATCCTCGGCATTGTTCTCTTAGTATGTGGAACTTCTATTCCCCTATATTCTTGATTTCTTTTTCTCTAATTTGTTTTTCTGATTGGTAAATTAATTGTCCTATTTGGCAGTTTCTCCTGCTTACAAAAGGCAATGTAATGTTTGCACTTGTCTTCAACTCCTTGCTATTTGTATTGCGAGGAACAAGAAATTGGTTCACATTTGTATCAGAATGCCTTCCTTTAAAGGTGTCTTCCACTCCAGCAGCTGATCAGTCAATGAATAAGGCATTTCAGAATCAAAAATCAGCAAAAGATAGTGTTGTTAGTAAATGGGGAACCGATTGATAATTATGATGCCTGCCTTTGTGAATGCCTCTTGCCCTATGCTAAAAGAATCTTGCTCTTGGTAGTCTAGCAAATTGTTTTCTTGCTTATTGTGTCTTTAGGATCTGAAACAGAGGGCATGGAGATTGTAGTGCCTAGGTTACAGTAAAAAAATCCAGTTTTATTTTCTGCCCTATTGTGCAGATACTGTAAGGTAACCTTTCTTCATTGTTCTTGACAATGTAATTACTTCTTTAAATGCTATGTACTTGTAGTTCTCTTTAACTATGGTCCAGCTCTAAGATAAATTTTTCTCACAGATGATGTTGCTTTCCTTCTATTTTTAAATGAATCCATGTCGTGATTTATTTCATAAAGTGCCATCAATAGTTCATAATGCTTTCTTTCCAATTCCATAGAAGAAATTTTCCAGTGAAAATTAATTATTCTTCTCGGCCTCCATCCATGGTAGGTAAAGTTTTTGGTTTTAGCATAACCAGTAATGGATGTATGATATCTTAGGTCTTCTTGACTGGAGACTCTTCAATATCAGTTAAGAGGCAAAAAGATGGCACGATGGAGTTAGATCCTTTCAATGTCCTTAGAGCATTTTTATCAATGTAAGTTCTATCTCATTTCCATGAACACTGTCCCTAACCTTGGGCTTGAGGATGTTCTCTGCAAGTCAATGCTTGAATTTTAAACCAGGAAGAAAAGTTTTTATGTGCCATCTACTTATAGAATTGTCCAAGGTGGGAAGAGAAGGTTTCCCCTTTTTACTCATTTAATATTCGTTCTCAAAGTTCTGTTGTTCCTTAACTTTCATTGCAGAATATCGTGCACTTTTAGATATATCCGAACTTGGATACAAATTTGTCTTCCAAGTGGAAAAGTAGGGATGATGCAGATGAAATGTGATTTATACGTTTTTGATGGATATGATTGTCTTCTCTTTCATTGCAAAATTCTAGTTTAAGCTTGTGATCATAACAGAAGCAACTCACAAATCAATAATGTAGAATGCTGGCATTCATATTCTTGCATTGTAGTAGGGTGATAGCTGAGCTCATTACACCCATTATGAAGGTTAGCATAATTACAACCGAACAAGATTTAGATGTTTGTTAAATCACTGTGAAGACCATAACACAATCCAGAGTATGATGTGTTTATTTGAAGACAAGAATGCAACCATTTCATAACAAAAATGTGAATATGAATGCAGCTAGGCTATGGCCCTCTTGAAGCCTGCCAGCTGCCTGTTCCTCTACCTGCAAAGGTTCTAACACACAAAAGATGCAAATTAGTCTACATGGCATTTTATGCATTCAGAATATTTCAGCCATGGAAGGCATCATGTTCAGCACTCCATTTTTAATCATGGGAACTAACCAAAACAATAATTCAGAACTTTACTCTTTATTCTCAGAAAAAAGTCTCATACAAGTATTTTTCAAGAAGAGATGTGTCCAGAGTACAACTTTGGCAACATAACAGTTGGGTTAGGAGAACACCATCCCACCGTCAAAGAATGCAAATATATTAAGCAAACAGAAGGTAGGAAAATCAACTTCAATGAATCTTGCAAATGTAGAAGAAATAAACATAGGAAATGCAAATGGAAACATACACAAAAATAGAATTGTAAGCCATATATCCTGGTGACTTTTTTGCAGCAGTAAATTTTTCTTCTAGCTAATTTCCCTTGAGTTAAACTTGTTTTAGAAGAGTTAAATGAAGCTTTTACCTGTTTTTGATTTTATTCTTGAACATACTAGGTGTGAAATCATGCAGACATTTTCTCCCTCATTTTTCCCTCTGCCTTTGCCACTTGTTTCATCCCCCTCATGTGTCATGGTACTATTTTCATCATCATCCATGATATCTTCTTGCACTGTAAAATTAGATCCTTCAACATGAGTGGAACAAGCATCCATGAAATAATGTGGATTTCGAAGCTTGTACTCCCGAACTCTTTGTTTCAAGAAGTCAACATGTTTGATTGAGTCTGCCCAAGCAGGCATCAATTCTATCTATGAAAATAATGCTGATCTAAACAAAGAAGAAATGCAGCCCTCAAGGGAACTGGGAGATGACATGTACTAAATGAAGTGGCCAAAGAAGAGAGGATCTTGGCTTACATCAATGGAGGATGCCCAAACTTGAAGTTCAGATGTGTAGTGGCCCCTCTTAACTGCTCCATACTATGCTTCCACAGCCCCTGGGGGCTCCAAGATGTTTGGTCACAAGTCCCCTTCAAACGAAAGGGGAAAATGCTATGGCAGTGGTGGATCTGGTGATCTGTGGTGGGCAGGGTTGCTTCTCAAACACTGCAGTGGCATCCATGGCTTCCCACCTGCAATCTGTATCAGTACCAAAGATGATGCTCATGGCGTTGTTGAGCAGAAGAGATTGATGGGTCTTGCAATTGGAAGAGCTTTATCTGCAGCCGTCGCTCGGGATGTCCTTTGCAATTCCATCAACATGGTTCATGCCATGATTTTTTACAATTGATATCAGAAAGTTTAGCCCGAAGAGAAGGAAGATGCAAGTTGCTATATATGTGCCATGTTCGTTCATCTCTCTCTATTTTTCATGATCACCAAAAAATGCACCATCGTTATGTGAAAATTATTATTATTTAGATTTTTTTAGTTTTAACTTTTTTATACTTCTAAAATTACTTTAATTATTTTTAACATCATTATTATACAAATTTTAATGTCTAAATTTTTATCATTTAAATTTTTATATAATTTTAATTTTATTTACCAAACTAACTTTAACTTTTAATTTATCTAATTATTAGAGTTGAAAAAGTTGTGACTAAATCTACCCTTACGAATGGTTTGTGTAAGTAGAAAAGCAAGAAAAAGAAAAATTAAGAAAATATATTTATAAAAAGTAAGGTGGTTGTGTTGTTTGGAAAGTTGAAAATTAAAAAAAAGTTAAAAATTTATAAAAAAGTTGAAAATTAAGAAACTTTTTAGGAATACAAGTTTTCGTTTATTTTAACTTTAAGAGCTTTTCTTTTAATTTTATATAAATTTTTATATATTATCATTATTATATAAATTTTTATGTATAATTTTTATCACATAATTTATTGTATAACTTTAATATCACTTGTTTAATTACTTTTAACTTTAATTTTTTTACCATTATTGAAGTTAATTCTATGATAAGTAAAATAAAAAATAAATATACCCTAAATTAGAGTTGTCCCAGCATGGCCCGGTACGGCACAAATAATTATTTGTGTCATGGGTCGTGCTTGGGCTGGACTCCTAGGTAGTTCATGTCGTACCGGTATGATACGAATTTCAATACAAAATAGGTACGGTCCAACTTAGCATGAGACTATGAGGTGAGTTGTCAGAGGGGGTGAGGGGGACGATCGTGTGAGCCGATAGGGGGAACGGTCCCTAGGTTGCGGGCAGGGTAGGGGGGACCGGTCATCGGGTCATTAGGTTGACAATTGAATTGTGACATCGAGTCCTGGGAAGAAAAGTCGAAGAGGGGAAAAGAAGATTGGAAGAACTGAAGAAGATGAGAGAAGAAGGGAAAACCAAAAGAAGTGAAAAAGTGAAGTTTGAAGAAGAGAAGAAGAGAAGAAGGGAAAACCAAAAGAAGTGAAGAAGTGAAGTTTGAAGAAGAGAAGAAGAGAAGAAGAAGAAGAGTCGAAGTGCTTGAGTTGATCGTTGGGTCAGCCGCTGGGTCATTGGGTTGACAGTCGGGTCGCGATGCCAGGTTTCGAAAAGAAGAGTCGAAAAAGAGAAGGGAAGAACTGAAGAAAAGGAGAAGGGAAGAACTGAAGAAAAGGAGAGAAGAAGGGAAGATCGGAAGAAGAGGAGAGAAGAAGGGAAGATCGGAAGAAGTGAAGGACTGAAATCTGAAGAAGAGAAGAAGAAGAGGAAGAGTCAAAGTGCC